>JBBPRJ010000219.1:0-12858 GCA_038092975.1 Chalciporus piperatoides | reverse complement strand
CGACAAGATGTCGATGTTCTGACAACGATTATGAATTTCTAGGCCAAGGCAAAGGAAGCTTGGGTGTACCTCCTGGACTATGATGGTCCGGACCAATGTCTTTGTCTCGAGATCGAATACCTGAACATATCCGTCCTGACACCCTGCGAAGATAGTGTCACCCCTGACCACAAGGGATAAAACGGCGCCGTGGTTGCACTCGAAGGTATGTCCCAGTACCGGACCAGTGGGAGTACACGTCCAGAACTGGTGAGGAATTAGCAACATCGAATTACGGTCTGCGTTTGAACTGACCTTGACCGTCTCATCGCCACTACCCGTTAACAGATTATATGCGGTACCGGGTTGCAACGGAGGATCATCGGAGCCTGTCCTCTGAGATGGGATAATCGCCATACAGTATACATAGCCGAAATGGGCAGAATCTAGTACGTTGGAGGATGGAATTGCGATCACGTTTTTGCAAGAAGGGTCTGCATCTAGAGGTGGATAGCTAACGTTGTTCGCAAGAAGATCGGCTGGTTTGTGAGTGTATTGGGGATAACTGTCAAAGAATTTGTGGGCTTTGCGCGTGGGAGTGGATGTCCCAGAACTGCTCTGTTCTTGAGCACGCAGGCCCGTCGTATGCTGACCAAAGGGAAACCACTGTAACGAAGTGTTTTGGCAACCGACATAGATGGTCTGTAAAGCAGGGTTCCAAGCCAACGAGAAGAGATCGCCTGCGCCGGTCTCTAGATATGGGTGCAGGATGTAGATCGGGGCAAAGGTTGCCGTTGACCATATCTAGTTTGGAGTCAGGATTTGCGAGATGATGTTCGAAGCGGTGTGCCTACCCTGACGGTACTATCGCCTATGTGCGGTTAGAAAGATGATATGGAAGGGGCAACGAAGCCTACCGGAAGCGCTGAACAGCCACTGTTTGTCTTCGGCCAGTTCCAAAACGAGGATACTGCCGGTGTGGCCGCGGAGACTGGTTTTGAGGGTGTAAGATTGCTTCTCCCAGACCTACGTACGTTCAATGGTGACGCAGAGAAGAGAATGGATCTATGCTGACAGAGATATCCTGACATTGGCCCCCGACGAAGATGTGGCGAGCATCTGCCATGAGACTGAGGACAGACCTGTTTTCATCACCCAATGAATGCAGGAGTCGAGGAGCGGATAGGGATGGAGCGGGTTTGCTGACGGAGGCTTCAGAGTTGGACATTAGCACAGGCTACAGGGTTTGAATATACGGAGAAGAGACGTACGAGGAGGGACTGTAGCGCTGATCGTTTGCATGGCTCACGGTCGCGTGAACAACCGGAGATGGTGCGGACGACGAGGTTGAGGGGAACGAGGATCCGGGTGATGTCACGCACGAGGCAGAACACTAGGCGGATGTAGTGTGCATGTAATCAGACGTACCAGTAGTACCACTACAACATAGTAGCACTACATAGTGCCAGTCAGCGACGTACTCTCTGACCACCCACCTCCAGTGACTAACATCCCAATGGCATCAGAAAAGGCGAGATTGGCGAAAGACAAGGTGCGTTCAAATTCATCCGATCTTCATAGACATTCGGTCCAACCTTTCTCAGGGAAACGCGGCATTCAAGGCTGCAGATTATCCCACCGCGATTGGTCACTACACAGAGGCAATTCTGGCCGATGGCAGCGACCCAACATTCTTCCTCAACCGAGCAGCTGCGTATCTCAAACTAGGCAAGTACGTTCATACCAAGTTCCAAACCCGTCAGGCTGTCGCCTTGTTGATCAATCATCAAACAGGAACGAGGATGCTGAGAGGGATTGCACCAAAGTGCTCGTGTTGAGCGCCAGCAATGTCAAGGCGCTCTTCAGAAGGGCGCAAGCCCGCAGAGCTCTCGGGAACCTCGATAACGCACGCGCAGGTGCGGCTTAACTACGACGCCAGTCAAACTCAGGTGTTCACCCGTTGCCCACTAGACCTTGACAAAGCGCTAGCGCTTGAACCCGCCAATGTATCACTCAAGAATGAAATACTCGAGATCGAAACGACGGTGCAGCAACAAAGGATCAAACAACGCCAGAAGGACGTCGTACGTCTTCGCCTTGAACTTGCCACCCTCACCGCTAACATACAATATGGCGGGAATAGGTGGTTTCTCGTCCACTTGCTGCTGATACACCCACTTCTGCAACTGCTACCGCAAAACGACGCCGAGTACCTATCGAGATAGTAGAAGATGACTCAGGTCCATCTCGTGAAACGCAATCGAGTGCCATGACGATGAACGAGGCCTTACTCCAGCCCGTCTCGTCACGTCCTCTGAAGCAGGATAGCAAACCTGCAACAACAGAAGCCCCACCACCTAAACCGCAGACGTTCATGGACGCAAAGCAGGCTCGTGAGGCATCCAAGCCGATCAGGGTATCCGGTGGGATAATCCGGCATACTGGAAACCACACCATCGTCACACGGACATCAAGTGAAAGCACTCCTTCACGGGGACAATCTCCAGCACCGAGCAAACCGACCTCGCTGTCTGCCACAAACCCACCTACATCCCTCTTCCAATTCACCAAGTCATGGGATACATTGCAATCTCACTCTGAAAAATGGAATCTCATTCGAGTATGTTGCCTTGTCCTCGGAGAGTTTTGGGAGACTGAAAACCATCCCATCTAGACAATCCCCCCTTCAGCTATACCAGCGCTATTCCAAGTGTCATTGGAGCCTGAGTTGCTTCAATCCATTCTACATACATTCCGTGCCATTCTCGAGCAAGATTCGACAACGGAGACGAGAGATGTCGTTCGAGATTACCTGTCAGCGTTCACCAAAGTGCAGAGATTTGGGACGGTGATGCTGTTCATGGATAAACAGGAGCGGCAGCTCCTGGATTTACTTCGGGAAAAGGTGAATTCTGCAAACTCACACAGCTAGTAGTTGGATCATTAGACTTGGACTCAGCATTTGTTGACTCACACGCATCCCGGGCTTGTCCCGGCCCGGCCACGCAAGATGAATCTACGCGGATTCTGCTCGGTGTATGTAGTCAGCAGAGTTCCTTGTTTCTCACTACAACGCCATTCTATTCATTATCACCTCTTTGAACGGTGGTAGTCACCCGTTTCTACTGACCGTTGGGCATGACTACCCAATCCGAGGTTCCCAACGGGCCTGAGACGTTGGTTGTTCCGGATGTCGAAGACGTCACCGTACAACCCCCAGTGAATGTTCCAGAACCACCCCACAGAACCCTGACCACCACAAGCGAGCACACCGGTCTGCTAGAGTTGTTCAAAGCAAACCTGGTTCAAGCAGGTCTCTACAGACATGCAACCAACGATGTACCAGCATCCCACGAAGACGTGACGCTCATGTAACTTTTCTCTCAACATCCTGACCGAACAAGAGTCTAACAGACTCGTGAGTCAAGGCGTTTCTTACGAGCACGTCAGTTCGACTTGAACAAGGCAGAGAAACAGTTCGCGAAAGCGGAGGCTTGGCGAAAGCAACACGATGTCGATGAACTGTTCAAGACGTTTGACGCTGCCGAGATGGAGTCAACGAGGCGGTTCTATCCGCGCTGGACTGGGCGTCGGGACAAAGTACGGGCTCCATTTCACTCAACGTCATTCGTCATCGCAACTCCGCTATCAATCTAACTCTAGCAAGGTCTGCCGGTGTACGTTTATCGACTCGCTTCTCTCGGCGGTTCCCTGCGTCAAGAACTAGAAACAGTCCCGCCGGAGAGACGGCAGCAGCGCATGTGCGTCGTCCCAACTACCACTCGCACCATATAACGGGGGTTGTCGTCTGACGCGTCCCTAGCATCGTCCTCTACGAATCCATGACCCGTTTCGCTTTACCGCTTTGCGATCATGTGCCTCACGAACCGCCGACGCCGATCTCTTCGGTTACAACTATCATAGACCTCGAGGATATCACGCTCTCAGCCATATGGTCTCTCCGAAGCCACCTTCAGCAGGCATCCACCCTGGCGACTGCCAATTACCCGGAAACCCTGAACACCATCGCGATCGTGAATTCCCCCTCGTTTTTTCCTACTGTATGGAACTGGGTCAAAGTGAGTGCCCAGAAACCAGGACGGGCTTGTTATTTGCTAAGTAACATCGACTTTTAGGGCTGGTTTGATGAGGGCACCCAGAGAAAGATTCATATATTGAGCAAGGACCCAGGAGATACCCTCCGTGAATTAATCCATGAGGATGATTTACCCCAGGCCTATGGTGGCAAATTGAAATGGGTCTTCGAAGACGAGCCTTGCTTAGATAGTGAAACGCAGAAGGCCCTCGGCGAACTTCCGAAAGGGCCCGCCAGTTTCATCGATGGAAGAATTGTCAGACCGTAGTGCATGTACAGTGATCAGCAGAGAATAAATATCCTAGAAGTTAACACTACATTTATCTAACAAAGATCCCGTCGCCCATAATATTGCGTTGTTTGCTTCGCTTTTTTCGGAACGTATGGCACAACAGGGAAGGTGGAGTGCACACAGCAAAGGACGAGCGTTCTACTCTACTTCCGAGAGCATAATGCATGGTCAGTGGGTTGTATTGTCGACATTAAATAATGTACAAGTGAGGTCCAAATGACTGTGGCAGAGCTAGCCATTACATATCTATGATGTTGAGACAATATGATACTATTAGTGCACGGCAGGATAATGATATGCTTGGGCAAACGGAGGAACAGGACGATGGAGGGTCAACCGGTCACTCGAGGTCATCCTCAGGTTCAGCTGCCACACCGTCCTCGTTCCAAATCTGGAGGAACTAGCGCAGCACCGTCAGTAACCAACTATTGCATGAGAAGGAACCCGAAATCACCGTTGATTTTTGTTGTGCCAAATGCTGGGGTAGTATTAGAGGGGACATGGCGAAGGGGAGACGTTCCCAAGATATCGGAACCTGATGGCGTTTGACAGCTGGCTTGTCGCCAACAGCGCTCTTCTTCCCTGGAACAAATTTACTGCATTTTCTACGGATACAATCAGTAAGCGCGCCACAACGATTTCCATGCCGCCAGGCTGACTTACTCCTCAGATAAACCATACAGGCCCTTCAAGTGAGCCTTCAACGACATCACGATACAAATGATGACCGAAGTCCTCATGATGTCAGCGCTGAGGTTCAGTTCTACAACAGGCGCTGTTTGTGGCACGGAGTTCTGTAATTCGATTCAGTGATTGACAGTACTGAGGAAGCGCCCATCTCACCGCGTGGGTCCCATCTGACTGCTGCTGGGGTTCATGGAGTTGTGCTAGTAGATTTGCCGGCGAAATGACTTCGATGAGTTGCATTCCTGAGGTGGATAATACGGATGTCAGGTGTTTAATGATGGTGAGAGCTTCTTCTTGGGTCTTGTAGTCAAGCATGGCGAAATTCTCGGCCATGTAGCGTGCAAAGTCAACGTCGTCCTAGAGAGAGGCGTTTAAAACGGGAGAATGGAAAAATCAAAAAAAGCGCTCACTTGCGATGATTTCAGGGCCGTTGGAATATCGAACGCTTTGACAAGGGCTTTGAGGAAATCCTGTCGAGGGGCCCTTTTTTCCCGTACTAATGAATACCATCGTTGCAGCAATGCAGTTGGCTCCGGTTGCATACGATAACCTAGTTGTGTGTGAGTAGCGCAGAGAGGGAGTTGTAACCCAGCTAACCTTGGACGGTATTTGGCGAAATCACTTTCTGGTAATCAAACGATTTTCTCGCGCTGCTAATGAAGCGGGCGTTGAGAAGACTCATGTGCTTGTTGTACAAAATGGAGTGCAAGGCATTGGCTCGGGCACTTGTCGCTGCGATAGGGCTGGTTTCTAATGCAACAATGATTGGGAAAGACTGGCTCAAAGTCGTATCAGCGACGACACACGAAGAAAATAGAATGCTTTACCTGAAGTGGGTGTGCAAGTCCTTGCTTCACGGTGAAGGTTAGGATGTCAACAGCGACAGCTTGTATCTGTGGGTTCTGAGATAGCGCAGCCTCTAGTATAGGCGAGATATAGCGTTGAACGACCGCAGAGCTGACCCTATTCAAAATATAAGCTCATCATCAATTGCTTCAGAGATGGATTGTCTTGCCCAGAATCAGCAAAGCCTGCGGTATTGCCAACGAGCTCAGCCATGTCCACGTCACCTTTCCCTTGCCCTGACCCTGGAGCACCACTTTAACATCATGGAAGCTCAAGTTATGCAACACGCACCCTTTCGCTGGTCAGCATGTTTCGTTGCTTCAGAAGCTAGGAAGTCTTGCATGATCCTTAGTAGTCGCCCTCGGCTCTCCTCATCGGGGGAGACAAAAATCGCATCCATTATCCCAGCCGACTTCTCCAAAGTCATCAGAGTTGGCTGAGCACGGAATAGGAAACCTTGGGACAAACTCCTTCAGCTCCAGTCATCTGGGAAGTGCATGAAAAATCACCTAGGCACTGCAAAATCCGACCTTTCAGACCAGGGTCACTGTGGTTGGTGTAAAGGGCAAGAAGGCTATTGTAGATGTGTTCCACAATAGGTCCCTGGATGCAATGTCGTTAGAAAATCGTAACCTTTCTGTTTGGAGAGATTTACATCAGACACGCTATTCAGCTCTGTCGCAAACTCTGGGGACATTCAAGTCTCTTTTCCCAACATGGCAAACAAACCACGTACCAGGCCGTTCATCGCGGAGATGATCGAAATCACAGTATTCCCCAAGCAAGGAGACTATGAAAATAAGGATAGATAGGGTGCGCGTTTCCACAGCTGTCATTTTCTCGCCGCCACCGCGGGTGATGGCTTGCTGCAGACGGGCTAAATCGCGAGTGAGATCCAATTCAATAACTACGCAAGAAAACTGACCATTGCAGGACTTCAAAAGAGCGACAAGTCGATGAAAGTCATGCGTGAGATGTTGAACAGCCCCGCACAAACACGCAACGCTTTCTTGTAAACACTATTGGAAACGTCAGCTGTGCTCAACCAATCTGCAGAGTCAGCTTACCACCACGCCACCGACGTTGGATGGCTTGACAATCATGGGCTGCAACACTAACTGTAATTCCTGGCCAAATTTCACCGCCGTCTTGGGCATATGGGGAATGGATATTCGGAAGACCCGTAGCAAGTAGTCTGTTACCGCCAACTCCTCCGCCTGTGAAAGGAAATGAGTAAACATCGCGTTCGAGTAGTGCTTCCCACGAACGGATGCAGGGTTTTTCAAGTATGGGAGTAGCGTGGAAGCATTGCTGCCGGACAACACGGACGGGTAAGCGGTAGCGAACAGGTAAAGCGTCCGGACGCAAGATTGGACCGTCTGGATACATTTCAGCGGGTCTGAAACGCAGTGGCGATCTAGATACTCACGAAGCCAGGCAGATCGGTCGCATCGACGAGGCCATCGATCAAGGTTTCACACACCTCAGAGTACTTGGCGTGCATAGAAGGGGTATCCGCGGGGCTTTGACTCGACATAATCTTGTGAAGGAGATCCTCTAGAGGAGACTGCCTATCCTTGAAATAAGCAGAGACACCCATAATCACAGACACCTTCGGAAGCAGCGAACTCTTGTCTTGAGCGCTACTCGACGAAGGTGGTTTGCCCTTCGTTCCGGCATTCTGCAACGTCAGGTTCTGAAACCATAGCTCTTCTATTGTCTTGACGGCAAGATCTTTAACGGTATCATCTTCATCCAGCATTCGTAGGACAAGCTTAGTGCAAATGTCAACGCGGCGACCAAGGTCCTCCGTGGCACTGTAGTACTGCTTCAGTAATTTGATCACCCGCTTTCGCACACCGAGGCCAGTGTCCTGTGGTGAGAACATTAACAAGACGATCGGGAATGAGACTTGATATATAGATACCGCGATGCGATCCGCAATTCTTGAATAATAATCACCAGCAACCTCCGGTGAATCGACCATGTATCTACCAATCAACTCGACGGCAGCGTCTCGAACAGCAGGTGATGAGTCGAGCAGGTGACCTTCAATTGCCCGTCGTACATTCGCCTATCTTTTATGAGAGAAACATATCGATAAACGACGTCATGCTCACCGTAGAAAGAATGCTAGAATCACTGGTCACAATTTGGCCAAGAGCCCGCAACGCTTTCGTCCGCATAAACACAGGGGGTGCGTCAAGGGCCATCAGAACGACATTTAGCATTGGGCCAAATGAACTCCTGAGATGTTGGACTGTCCCGATCTCTTCGGCAAATAAGTCGACACGGGCAACTTCCTCTTCGGAGCTAGTAAAAAGTGAGTTGTGCAAGGGAAAGCCATGCTTGTATGCGCTCACCCAACGTCAAAGATATCAGAGGAGCGATTTGTCCACACCTCAGCCAAGGCATTCTGAAGCCTCGTACAAAGCGCCAACGTTGACGGCTTTCGGGCCGGTGCACCGTCTTCCTGCCCTTGTAGAGCGCCACGCAGCATCCTCAACGAATTAGCTAGTTCGTGACCCCACATCGCTGCAGTAAGCTCGCGGGCGCTCTGGTCTCTTTGAGTAACGAAACAGCATAACTGATCGTACTGAATGACGAACCTCGTAGGCTTGGTCATCGGATGAACGCTTCACCAGATGGAACGAAATGGTATCATGGCGAGAGAGCAGTGTTTCAAAATCTCGGATATTCTCAGTCGATAAAATCTGGGCCAACCGCCTGTGAGCACGATCACACTAGGGAACGCAGCACGAACCTCGTCAAGTGGAACAACAGGATTCTTGCCACCGCGTTGCCGAGCTTTCAAAGAGCTCGATCGCAGGCGAGCAGCAATCACGCCCAAGTGATCTAACGCTATTGCCTTCGCTGCATTGGTATCTATTTGAACACTCGTCTTCACGTCGTCCAGAGAGGCTACCTAGAGATCGTCCCGCTCAGTTTCTGAGGTTCGTCGAGGGTGGATATTCGTACCATGAATTTACAGATCACGCTCAGAAGCAAACTTGCCGCTGGCCACTCTGGCCAATATAGGACAACCAGGAGGTCAGATATCAAATTGTCGAGGATGATTCGGTACTCTGCTTCGTTCGAGTTCTTTGTCAGTTTACCTTTCCCGGACCTAAAGAAGTGATGAAAAAGAAATGCTCCGAGAAAGAAGTAGAAACCCACCTTTGCGTTAAGAAGAGGACAATGGTCTTTGCCGCGTTAGTGGCCGAGTCTAAGCCGGTCATGTACAATTGTATCTCCTGCTGATATGAGCTAGAGCAAATTCCGGGACACACAGGTGAACGTACTTCTGTATCCTGTTCGTCGAAAATGACATCTTTAGCCTTCTCCAATGTGCTGTCTTGTCGTCGCAGAGCACGATTCTGACGAGCCTTGACGATCTTTCGAGCACCTATCCGAACATCATGCGCTGATGTCTGAACGAGCTGCAAAAGCAGCGCCGAGACTGTGCGTATCGAACGGCCGTCCCGTAGGCTGAAAAGAAGTTTCAGTAATACATCACAAGCACGAAACAAGCACGTACCGGAATTGCCCAGCTTTCTTGTGACTATTCGACAACTTGATGAGCGACGATAAAATCTCTTCGATAATCCAAGACCGTTGTTCTTCGTGATTGGCAAAGATCTTTGAAGGGCCGAGTCAAGTTAGGAACGAAGATCGCCGGGGAGGCTTACACTTCTGATGATGGAAAGTGCATCAAGGCGAAGGCCTCTCATGGCGCTGCTGCCTAGCGTAGTCAACAAGACATTCTCCTTCTTACCCCTCGTGTCCTCTGCCGACTCAACAACAAAGAATGGTCCTATAGCGATGTACACCGCTTGGATGATGATCGCATCAGACATCATAACACCATCCGCAGAGAACAGCGAGTTAATGCGAGGAAGGGCCGCAGCAAGAGCTTGGAAGAGCTCAGCAAGTAGCCTGCGCAGATCTCCGCAACTTGCATGGGTGTGGCGGACGAGGCAATTGAGTTGAGGTGAAGTTACTCCACTGGTTCCGGTAGCTTCGACGAAAGGGAAGACAACCATGGTCAGCTGATTCTTGACGGCACTAAGGCAGGTTGTGATCAACTCCTCCGAGTACAACTGTAGCGAAGATCAATCCAAATCAGACAACTTTGAAGCCGCGACCACATACTTGCTTTGTGAGATATTCACCACTCAGGAGAGCCACACAACATTCTGCGGCGAGGATACTATCCCGACAAACTTCCAATCGAACGGCCAACTCGTGGACCTCCAGGTCAGACAGTTGCTGCGATTGTATGTCGTGCATGTTCTCTTCTTGAGCCTCGGCAAACTGGGCGTCACCATCGACGCCCTCCACGGGACTCTTCTGACTCTTCCTTGGCTTGGAGGGCGATGCAGGTAGCGATGGCCGGAGCGCAGAGGCGCGCAAAGGATCCAAGTCCTCCCCTGCTTTGACCGAGCGCTCCAAGATCTTCATCAATCTCGACAAGACAGGAGTCTCAATATCACCCAATGTATCTCGAGCCTTGGTCCCAGAACTGGTGGGAGCAGCCCCGTCGCGCGTCGAACGTCTAGTTCTTTTGGAGGGGTGAGCGAGTTGACTAATGTATTTCGTCAATTTCCTGACAAGGCCGGGTTGGAGCTGCGGGTGATTACAGTCAACGGTTAGAGGGGAGAAGAAATCTTTTGGCAAGTCAGCAGCTTCGGTGTCGGCCGCAAGAGAATCTTCTGCCTCGAATATATCCTCGATCAGAGTGTTGAGTTTCTCAAGTGGTGCTTTGATGGGGAGAGTCAGATATGAACCAAAGGTCGTACCGGCAGCATACCTCGCTCGTCCCTATCACCTGTGCGCCGAGCGGAAGACTTGACGCCTGCGTGCACGTTATGCCGAGCATACCCTGCATCCTCGTCAGAATCGTCCTCCGATAGCATATCACCAGACGATTTTGATGGCTGTGTCGAAGGAGTTTTCCAGGAAACAGTAGGGACATTCACATAGGCCAAGACCTGACGGGGGGTTCTCGATGACCTGTGAGACGGTGTTTCACTGCCGGACCGCCCGATAGAAGGCGACTTTGCTGAATTCGCTGCATGTATGCGCTTGCGAGAAGGCGTCATTAGCTCATCTGGAGATTTGCGCTTTCTAGGGGTCAGTGAGGGTTCGGGAATGACTGCAACGGATGGTTTTGGGGGAGCCGGCGGGCCCGTTGAAGGTAGGGTTGGTTGTATGCTGGGCTTGATGTCTAGAAGTTGAGCGGAACGATTCAGGAAATCCTTGAAGAATGGACCAGACTCCTCTGGCTTATAAACACGTGGATGTGATTTAACTTGGCTCGGATATCCGAGAGCAAATGCAAGCGAGGAGGACGAGGGGCGTATTCCAGGCGGGGGTGGCGTCGGATAGGCAGATGTCGGATTGAACCGCTGGATGAGAGAGTTTGCTAGCGCTGGTGGCTGATGGGAGGAGTTGGTGGATACGCGGGACCAGTTGGAGGGAGCGGTGAAGCTGTATTGACTGACACTGTATCGATGGTTCGTAGTGAAGCTGTCAGTCACCGCAAAACGTTCCAAGGTGAGTACATACGGAGCACCGTACGACAGGTATCGAGCCGCCTCATCTCTGGTAGCGTGCCAGTACTGCGAATGCTGGGCTGGGACGGATGGGTTGGAGAGATACGCGAGTTCATGGGAGTACTCTGAGAAGGGTGAGTTGGATGGTGGTGTCTGATATGCTATGGCATGGAATGCCGGGTAGTTCGCGTGCATGTATGTAGGAGGCGGGGCAGGGGTGGAGAGGTTGCTAATGTGTCTGGTCACTGTTTCGCTCGTCAGTATGCAAATAGACAGCTCAAGAGAAGGCCCGGATGTTACCATGGGTCGAGGGGGTAGCAGAAGCGGTGGGGTATGCAGCGAAGAGCCTGTGTGCTTGGTAGACGGCATCAGGAGCGTGTGCTTGAGAGAGCGGTTGGATGCCACCGCGATCGGGCGAGTACGTTCGCTGTTGCCCATGGCCATTCGGGTACCACTCATGTCCACTCATCAAAAGCCAAAACGAAACTGCCGCAATTTGGACTCGCGTTCGAGTTGAACTTGGTGTAAGTATCCGACTCGGTACAACATCTACTTTAGCACCGTGACCCTTCGTCACAGTCACATTCTAAAGTAGTAGTCAGTAGGCTCAGTACAGTAGTGCTAGTACCACCCTGGCTCATGATGTCTTCCGTCTCTTCCTCGCCGTCCCCTCCTCAATCTCTGCCTGACGCTTGCTTTTGATCCCAGCCATCCTCATAATCTCCTTCCGCTTCTCTCTGTCCTTTTCCGTCTTCAACGCATCCTCTTTCTCAACCTTCTTCTGATGCACTTTCTTCCTCTCACTTTGCTTCTCCTTCCGCCTCGCAACCTGGTCCTTCCGCAGAGCTCTGATTTGTTGTAAAAGTGCGATCGCTTTCTTTTCCTCCGGCTCCATCACCACGGCCCGTTGTTGCATGTACGTCTTCTTGCTCTGCGCTTTCATCGCTTTCGGTTTCGACGCGTAGGGAAGAGACGCTTGTAAACCTTTGGATATCTTGAGCGGGTTAAAACGACGGGGTAGGCGTTCGACTCGTTTGTAGTGTGAATTGACGTTCAATGGAGTCTTGATGTTTTCGTCTCGCCGCACTTGGCCAGTGAGTCGCATGCCTTGCCATCGCGATTTATCCGACAGGAGCAACGATGTCACCGGGTTATAAAACTTGCGAGGTTGTATCGAATACCAAGCTCGCAAAAAGATTATATCTAACAAGACACTATTTAACGCATGTTTCCACGTCGTCTCGATGGAAAACTCACCACTCATGAGCACTTTGTCCTCAAAGGTCGCACGGAATGTGCCTTCGGGTTTCGATAGTGCTTTCTTCACCTGACCTCGAATTCCCGACACGGTCCGGACATTGGCACCCTCAAACTTGGCGACCTCGAGTGCGCTCGTGAACATA
>JBBPRJ010000218.1:0-12873 GCA_038092975.1 Chalciporus piperatoides | reverse complement strand
ACCTATGAGGACCTGATCACCACCCAGAACGGAATCAATGCATCCCGCGCATTGGTTAACGTTGTGATTGATCAACAAATCGGTCAGCAGATCAGTGTACGTTCGCTCTCTATCCTAACAGAGCTATCTTGGTGATTTCCGCTGGTCAGGTTGATACTATCAGCGAAGTTTTACAGCAGCGATGCGGCTCTTTCTGTAGTACTGACGATGTCATGTTATACAAGGTACATAAGGCCCGTTGCAACTGACGTACCCCGGCTGATCATTTTCCCAAGGCTCGAGAAAACGTCCGGAAGGCCGTCGAGTCACGAAATCCTGCAGAGCGACAGAATTGGCTAGGAGAATCGTTGAGGTAATGATTCCGATGACCCTCCACCTACGCGTGCTCCCGCTGAGGTCTCTCTTCAGGTTGTTCACGAAAGGTGCGCGGATATTGGAATTCGAGAAGGTCCGTGAGGTATGCAACGAGTATCGGGAGTTGGGATACGCGAAAGGTTTGTAAGCGAAGACTCGCAACTTGGTTTGGCAACTCACATACCTCTAGGCGCTGTTGAGCTGCCCCTGGGTTGTGCACGAGCAGTTGACCCCGACAACGTAGGGCTTGAGTATTGGTTTTCTGGATGTCCTCCGAACGACGATCGGGCCAAATTTGCGAAAAAACGGACCGATTGTTATCAACTTGTTCTTGATTCTCTCAATGCATTCGAGGAGAAAGCCACGCGCGCCCAGGCACCTGCCGAAGACCTTGATACGATCCGAAGTCATGCATACACCCTCGCGTTTTCCAGTGATGACGAGATGTTCCACTCCACGCTATATGACTGGCTGATCCGCAGGGGGCTGGCTGATGAGTTATTGGCTGTGCGTACTTCTTTCTGACTCGAGTTTTCGATGGCTGAAAGATGTTTTTTCTGTGAAGATGCGACCGCAATACCTCGAGGCACACTTACGGCGTGAACCGGTGACACTTCCAAAGTATCAACTGTTATGGCAGTTCTATGTCAAAGACGGCCAGCCCCTACGTGCGGCGGAGATCCTCGCCATCCTGGCAGAGTCTACAGAGTACGTCGAACGTCTGTTCGGCGAACTTGACTGACGCATGCATCCACAGCATCGACCTGGACTTGAACGCACGGATAGAGTACTTCACCCTTGCGGTCGGAAACGCCAAATCACACCCCGTTACCGCCGGTGGTAGGCATGAGACTGCCATCGCATTCCTCACGGACCTTGAGGAGAAACTCGATGTGGCTCAGGTACAACTCGAGGTGTACAATACACTCCTCCCCCATGCCAGCAACCCCAGTGAGGAAGGTCGAAGAATAAAATTGTTGAACAAACGACTATTCACCATCTCAGAGGTGCGGCCCCGAAATTCCACCCCTTTGAGACGTGTCGCTGACTGGAAATTCAAGCTGTACCAAATGTATGCGGAGCCGTTCGACTTGCCGGTCATGAAACTCCTCATCCTCCACGTGTCGCAACACCGGGATGAACACGTACTTCGTTCTATCTGGGACGCGATACATGATGGCGGTAGGGATGCCCTTTGTTCACCGATATCTTAAGCTCAATATCTCTTTAGCTATTGAAAAGGACGCGGACCCGCAGACCAATGCGGACCAAATCATAGCAACCTTTGTCCCGTTAGGAAAACGCTTCTATCCCTCCGAAAGCGCCTTCCCATTGCGTAAGCCTGACTCTGGCCCCTCTGGGTCAATGGCACTCATTTGTTCCTCTCCAGGGCGTATCGCGACAATGCTGGTCGATTTTTCTTTGAAAAATAGAACACACCTTCCGAAAGGCTGGGCCCCCAGGGTCCTAGTTCAATGCGGTGTGCCACATGCAGAGATATGGGATGTTTTGCACGACATGTATGAGTCACATGTAGGTCTTTTGAGTTGTTGCTCGAAACGCCCGCTAAGGGGATTGCATACCAGGTCCCCCCGTTCAACCAACAAGCCAGCGTCCAGGCAATATCCTCAGATATCGCCGTCCTGCTGAACGACTGGCTGGAAGAGGCCAAACGACCGCAATCTACAGCTGCGCGTGCGGAACTACCCGTGGGGCGAATAGACGTGGCTATCAGTCAATACCTTTCGGAACTAGACTCAAGCAATGCTGAGACCAGGGTCATATATGAGAGCATCAAGCGCCAGCTGCGGCGGAATTATTGAACGAATGTGATTGCACTTACGTTGTACATAGCTATCTACATGCATGTGTTTCCATATGAGAGCAATTGACGTGAAACTAGAACGAAGTGGGCAAACAACTCAGTTGACCTCGAGGATCGAATCTTCCGCCCAGGCCAAGAAACGCTCTGCGCACTTCCGGGTGTAACCGTAGACCTTGTATAAAGCTCTGGAAGGGAATTGAGTGATGATCTCGGTGGCAGAAAAACATCACTGTTGACCTTGCGGCACCAATAATTATGAATATGATGATCAATGCGGCGGCTACGTCCCTGTCGTTGCCTCTCCGGGCTCTGTTTCCTCTCCACCGGGCGATCCATTGTAGTGGCCCGATAAAGGGTAGGGCCAAAAACATGTGAATCAATGATCCGACTCCGACCATGGGGAGACCAAGCAGGAACCTCCGAACGAAACGACCAAGCAAACCGGGGGGTTCTGTGACACGCGGCGGAACAGGCATCTTGAGAAGGTGAGGCACGTCGAGCTCTGGTGGTAGGATGTCCTGGTCGCGGAGGATTCGAATCGCGGCCCGGACGAGATCGTGTGCGACGTCAATTGGTGAGACGAAGAAATACGACGTGCCGAACACTGACTGCTCCTCTATCGAGCTGAGGAAGTGGCTGGTGAAATAAGAGGAAAACATGACGAGGAATGTGAAGAGGAAGCTGGACAACACGCCCACGACGACTGCAAACTTTTGCTTGAGCGATCCAGGGCTGGAAAGACTCAAGGTAGCACCTGCCTGGATTCGTCCCAAGGCCAAAGGCCTTTGTCCGAGCAAAGCGGTAATGAAAGTGGCATTGGGGGCAACGCCAAAACGCGTCGTTGGAACGAGATGATAACCTCCATTTCTGCAGACATCTGACGTGAACGTACTTGTGCGCGTAAATGAGAATGCAGCCCTGTTGGCAAGTTGGACCTGGTGCTCACGCTTATGGTACCTGTGCAAAGACATGGTTTGAACAGCCTCCCCAAGGAGGGGTCTAACTCATCGCTATCGAAACAAATTCGACACTGTTTCTCTTGCTGCGAGTTCGCTGCGCCAGACGGACTGGACTCGTCTCTCTCCTGTTGTTCGTTAGACATTGTTCAGATTCTGTCTATTACTTCCGTTTGTAATGGATCGAGGGTGAGAATAAGGACCGGAACATAATACGAGTAAACAGTCGGAGTCTACTGCTTACCGCTTGGCTTACCGGTACAACTTAATCATACTAGTGTCAATCTCGCTATACTAAGCATTGGCACCCGCCCAACAACTTGAACTAGATATTCCGCGGCACCAGGTCAAGATCTTATCGGGAACGCTCGTATGTTCAGGGATCGTCTACTAAACTACGCATGCGTTGACTCCTGTCTGAACCGTGTAATCTTGTAAGTAATATTATTGCATCCTAGTTGTCGCTCTTAGACGTCTTCGTCCATCTTGTGTGTCCAGGGGAATTGCGCTCATCACGTCCACTAACGAGCAACACGTGGACAGACACCCTGAGGGCCATCTTTTATGATTATTATGGGCTTTTATCGGGCCTGCCCACTTCATTCGGCGTCAGCGATCGTGCATCATGCATCCCAACGGTCCCGTTTACGTCTGGTATTCTTATTAATGCCGCTTTTCTAGAATATCCTGTGAGGCCACATCCTCCTCCGCCTTAATTTGCAAAAAAAAAATGAATGAACCATCGTTCGTCGCATTTACATCGATTTACATCCCAGCGGCAACTGGCGCCCGAGCTAAACGAAAAAGTGCTTGTTTTACAGAGTTTTTTGTGATCGTTTTATTTCTCTGGCTTTGATCCGTCAGGGGTCGCTCTCTTCGTCAGCACCCATTCCATCGTGCAACCTTAAACGGAACCTCTCTGGATGTGCACGTCAAGTTCACGAGGTGTCCCCAAGAATTTATCCGGCGCGCGATCCCGATGTGAGTACAAAATCATATTGCTCCATATGATAACTGAAGAAGACTCTTCCATTGTGGTTGCTGTTGTGACATCGCACGCGTGTCCTGCTAGGCGATTGACTCGGCGAGATATGGGGTACAGATCCCGATCAAGGGTTTCGTGATTGGAGCGGTCAGATATGCACTCAGTAGTCGTGCGTATCGACTCCCTTGTGTGACTAAGATCTCGTGGCGCACTTGGCGTCGACTTGACAGGAATTTAGATCGTGACCCTGCTCCAAATTTACGTCCCGTTTTGTGTTCGTGAACAAGCCCTCTGGAACGGCGGTGAGATAACTTCTCCCTGGGACGTTACACCCGGAGTTGTAACATTTACTTTAGGGAACGTCTCCAAAAAGTGCTTTCAGAGTTCCAACGGGTGTTTTGATCATGGATCTCGTATGAGATATCATCGACATCTTGCTCGCTTGGAAGTTGATTGGTGTACGAGCAACTTGGAGAGCGCTCCAGGTGTCCGGTAAGCTGTAATTACCAACCCTGCGGAAACCTGGCTGTAGCATATTTCGACAGCCAGTCTCCATGCGGTCCGGGGGTGACCTGATACGCTCATGTCTTCTTAACCTGATATTCGAGATGCGTTTTAGAGAAAGCCAGCACGCAATCGAGAGATCCAAATTGCGCCTTGTGGGTGGAACCAGAAGTACCACCGAGAACACCGATGGGGATGAGTCCTATTCCCATGATGAGGGGCGAAGCTACCGCTCTTAGCGACCGCAAATTTTTTCAGCGTGACTGTAACGCAACTGAGACAGGTTTTAACTTTGCAACGAAGGCAAGAACCACAACAGCTGCATGACGAGGCTACTCTTGTTACCGGCAAGTTCCGATATTTACCTTTCCAAAAAGTTGACTTGACCCTCCTCTAGACTTTTCAATATCAGTAAGATTCGTTATGCCCAGAAGTTTGCTGTCGCGATGGTTACAGTGATGTAGTGAATCAACTTGGAACCACCTTCGTCCTCGAGAGCGTCAGACGAGTCGGGCAACGGCGTTCAGAGGGAGGCGGGCGTATGTGTGTTTCTGACCCCATTACACCTCAATAGCCGGTGTCACCCCCTGTTCGCCTCCGACTGGTTTCTTGACGCCCTACACAGCGAGAAATGGTCCAACTGAACGGTTCGGCATCCTCTAATCGTCGCCGAGGATTTGAAGCGATTGCCCCTTGAAAGTATTATGGAAGCTATTCAAGCTCAGCATTCAGAAGGCGAATGGTACCGGTCCAACGGTGACACCTTCTCAGATTTCAAGTGCTTTCATAGGTCTCTTCTCCCGCCGGACTGACACCTGCTTTGAATCTTCAGGGGCATTTTGACATCACATTGCGTGTAGTGATGGTGGATTGGCGGCCATCATCTCGTCACATTCTTCCTTGGTTAAACTCTCCATCGTCCCTGTCCCAGCTTGACTCCAGGGGTCACAAAATCGCACACTTACGTGAGGGCCCTACCACTAGGCAGTCGTTGTGCCGCCTAGACCGACGAAAAGGTGCGCTCCGCTTGATATATCAAGTGAAGATCGTCAGAGCTTATCGGTTTTCATTTATCTCAGAACGAACCAAGCCCTTATTGAATCCCCGTCTCATTGCTGGGGGTATTCACCGCGCATATATCTAGTCAAATTGGATGGTAGGTCGGTATCGTCAGTTTTCGCAAGATGGAGGCTAAATATCCTATCCCTAGCAATGAACAAATCCTCGCTCTTTCCTGCAGTAACGTCGGGGTAGGACCGGGCGGGACCACGGCAATGCTTGCGTTCGTATCCCGAATGTCCACGTTGCTTGCGTCGTCGGCTCATTCATCTCATTTCAAGTCGCGTGTCTATCGTCGACTTCAGGGGCAATGTCGTTCTGGATGCCTTCGTTGCCCCAACTATGGAGGTCAGCGATTATCGTACATCTACCACTGGGATAGAGTCCTCTCATCTCCTGGCTCGTAAGTGCGCGCCCTCCTGCACCGAGCCCTTGGATAAACCCGTTTTTCGGCTCTCCGCGGATCTAGCCGATACACCATCCTTTGATCGGGTTCAACACCACGTCGCAGAACTCATCAAGGGGAAAGTGATTGTCGGACACAGCCTATGGCACGATCTTTCAGGTAGGGGACCTTTCCACTTATTCAGATTTGAACATACTCACTGGTCCGACGGAGATAGTTCTAGGGATTCCGCATCCTGCTGTAGCCACGCGTGATGTTGCCCTATATCAACCTTTCAGAAACGCCCTACGTTCTCCCAATCAAACAATCGGTCTGCAGACACTCATGTGGCACCTTATGTCCCGCCGTTGTCAAGATGGTCACATCCATCCCGTATGTCTTTCATTTCGTTCCACGGGAAATATTGTGCCGCGTGCTCGCTGGTCACGGATTCTCAAAGTTTACCTATTCATAGGTTGAAAATGCACGCGCAGCGCTTGATCTATATCGTACAGTCGCCGCCGATTGGGAAGGGGCAGTTTCACTAGGAAACTGGCCGAGCTGTCTTCCTCCTAGCACCTTCTCGCGATGCTACCTGTGATTACAGTCGCCTGGCGCCCGAGCAATCACCCTTGGCTTTCTTCAAATTCTTGTCGATTCACCCATTCTTTTAATGTCCCTATGCTATTGACCAAAGCATTCTGCTTGATAATGTATTACTAGTAGCTCCTTCTTCCTGTAGCGATCTCAGTGTCCTGTTACACACAGTTGCACTCAGGACTAGTCCGCGGATCCTGAGTGAGCGAGTATGTATGTATGTATCGACGGAACAAACACTATGATTGCTTCGACCTCAAATGATACTTCTCTTCGATCATACGCCATCCCCGATTCCAAACTCCTCGTCGACCGAACATTTCGCGCCACTTGATCCGTCTTGTAGGAGAGACGACTCGGGGGTAATCATTGTTGAACACTCGCCAGCTTGCCTTCCACTCCGATTTGATGACAGTGCGGACGATATCGAGACGGCCTTCTTTGAGCGCAAGGTTCGCGATACGTCGTCGAACCAACTTGGACTGCATGCGTCGTGGGCCCCATCTCTTGTCGAAGAGACGTAAACATTCCATAGCTAGAGTTCCACCTCGGCGGCAACCGCGCAAGGGTCCGAGAAGTAAAAATAACGTCATGGATGTAGGTGTCAAATTTGGGCGAGTATCCAGGAATTTTCGAAGCATGCGGCGCTGAGCAAAATGCTGTTTAAGACCTGGCTTCCCATGGCGAGTAACCATGGCAAGATGAAGGTGGACAAGGTCCAGAACGACGCGTCGATCGCTTCGTCTCAGCCGCAGAGGAAGAGATGCCAAGTAGGATAACGCGGTGGACAAAGCCAAACTTCTCTGTCCAGCCAGGAGCATCGCCCGCGTGATTATAAGGATAGTCCTGGGGGAGAGTTTGACATCATCCGAAGCCTGACGCAGCGGTGAAACTTGCATCAGCGCTCGGTATTGCGACTGTTCAGCAGCAGGCGGCCTCTGCCATGGCCGTGGAACAAGCTGTTTCTCGAGTCCATGATGAACTTGTGACGGGAGAGGCTCGACAGCATCCATACTATTGTCCCGGACGACACCCCAACCTCCCTGACTGCGACTTTCCAAGCTCGCGCCAGCCTCCAACCCACCGCTAAAATCGTCACTATCGAAGCTATATTCCCGGGGTGGTTCCGGACCAGTCTGCATGTCAGGCTCCGTGCCGTTCGCCGCACCAGGCGCACGTTCCCCCATGATCCAGTGACGCAGCGCGCCCCGCTTCTGTGAACCTAAGAGTTCAAGCCACAATTCGAGAGGCATAGGATCGTTTCGACACAACGTGGACGCGCTCTTCCGCTCAGTAACAAACAGGACAAGTTGCCAGGCCTTGTTCCATCTGTCTGTCCTGACCAACCATCTGACATGCAATTTCCATGTTTCCATGTTGGGCGGGATGCCCTCGGTCTCCATGGCGTTCAATAAACGTCCTACTCCTCCAAAGGAAGCATTTCGTAGAGCAAGGCCGATGAGAAGATTGTAAGATTTGGTGGAGTGCATTGACTCTGGACACTCGAAATAGTAGTCGATCACCGGGCGGATGGTGAATGGCCCATTCGAGGTGAGCCGTAGGATATTTCGATAGAGGTCGTTGGGGGAAGTAGGCCGTTTCATTGTGGGTTGTGGCAACGACTCGGTATGGGTGCAGACTGGTGTCCCGATAGTTAGCGGTGGATCTGACCAATCGGCGTCTGCGACGCGCCCAGGGTCTCGCCAGTCGAAATCATGAGTTGAGAGGGATTTGTGTTTGATTGGACGCACGCGGGGTTTGAACGAGCCGCTCATCTTTGGGGTGGGCTCCGAAATAATTTCGCGGAAATCCTCGACGAGAGATCCGTGGTAGCGGGAATGCGGACGGAGTGACGTGTTATGGACTGGCTTGGGCGCTGAGCCCTCCGATGGAGCAAAACCAGTACGTTCATTGGTCGACCAGGAAGAGTGATCCTGGACATCATTCGCGGAGGTTGCAGGCAGAGGCGGAAAATGGGGTGCAGCAGCACGAGCGAAGTTGAAAGTCGGGGTGGTCTCGGCAGTAAGTTTCACCGAAGAGCGATCCGGGACGTTATTCTCAAGGATTGTAGAAGAAAACTGCAAGTGGGGTGTAGCAGTACGAGTGAAGCTGGAGGTCGGGTCGGTCTCGGTGGCAAGTTTCGCAGAAGAGCGACCCGAGAGGTCATTCTCCGAAGTTGCATGAGAATACGGCAAGTGGGATTCAGTGGCACGAGTGAAGCTAGATGCTGGGGTGACCTTGGTATCGACCTTCGAGGTAACCTTAGTGGCAACTGTACGGGTGCGGTCGAGATGTGCGCGGCGTGACCATGCCTGAGCGGCAGCTGCCTGAAGGATGGAGGAAAGCGGCAAGCCGGGTGGGGTAAGCAGGCGGGCGACATGATGCGGCATGCATGAGTATGGGCTGAAGCGAGGTCAATGGGTCAATGGGGGTTATGGACTTGTCATTTTTTGCAACTCACGCGGACGCGCAGGAGCTGCCTGGGAGGTGGATCAAGGTCGGTGTAGTTTTTCGGTGTAACTTACTTTGGACGCGCAGATCTGCCTGTGCGCTTTGAAGGGGGTCAAAGAGAGTACGGTTCGTATCTACTGCGACTCACTTGGGGCGCGCAGAACTACCTCGGAGCTGGGGCACGGAATTCAAGAATCGAGTACGCGTACTCGTAGAGGTCGGCACTAGCAATTTCACACTGACACCGTGGCAAACTTTCGGGAGAAAATCAAGCTTAGGTCAATAACCGGAGTCAGATCCGCGTCTCAGGCCTTGAACCAAGCTTGATGGGATTGAGAATGATATTGAAGTGCATGCGATAATCATTAAACATGGTCAACAAAAAGCGCGCAGTAATACAGAGCTGCAGCGCTGCCAGTCCCAATTGTCCCAACGTGCCCTTCCAGCAGGCAACCAGCCCTGATAATCAAGCCCCCTCTTCCATAGGATGTAGCACATTCCGACCCACCAGCCAACCAACTTTCCCCACCCAACGATCCCTCACTTCCCTCATGAGACCCCAACCTTCTGGACCCCTCGTCTCTGCAAATTCGTCCAAAGTCTTCTCCCAATTCCGCACTGTCTCGCCGCCAAACATACCTCCCTCTCGGTTGACCACTTGATCTATTTTGTCTACCCATGCCTCCCATTCTTTCGATAGCCGCGGGAGGAGCAGCGGGGCCAGGGAAGCTTGCGTTAGTGGGGGCTGAGAGGTTATGTGGGAGGTCAGGGCGGAAAGGAATATAAATGTTTCCGACGGGTGCGATTTCTCTTTATGCTGGCTTTGTAGGATAGCTGAGTGACTGCGCGGCCACGAATAGGTTTGGTCTTGAGAGGCAGCATCCGTGACAGAAACGTAGGAAAAGTAAGGGACGTAGGACATGCATGCGGACACAAACTCGTGAATGTGAGGTCGCAGTCGCGAGAGGATATACGAATCCCGCATTCCATTTGCCCCGCTATTTCGTTGGTCGTCGTCCATGTTTGCTGCTAAAGCAGGCCGTTGTGAGCCAAATCCAAATCCAAAACCGAGAGAAGTTGTAGCCGAAGGCGACGAAAAAGCAGGAGTGTTCGAATAAGGATAGGCATCCCGCAATTTCCTGGCAGATTGCTCCAAGGCTTGTATGGCTGTGTCCAGAGTTGGTCGGGGTATAAGGGGTAGTATGAGTGATTTAAGTGACGGCTGTGCGCCTAACAAAGAATTGAGAAGGGGTAGAAGGGCCTGCGGTGGAAGGCTCGCTGTCGGATAACTTTATGAGTGCACTCCCGGCAATAAGGATGGTTGAGATACCTAGCAAAACACCGACATCAACGTCATTATCTGCATCCAGATTTTTACTTTCTCTAGAGGGCTGATCATCTTTGTCGTTATCATCATGTAAGGCGACCTTGGCACGCTTGGGAGGTGCCCTCTTCGGTCGTTCTGGGGTTGGACTTCGGTCCATCGTGACATCCCTGACATGGCGGTTAGATTCTAAATCGTCCTCCGGCTCATGGCGGCGTTTTTGAGCGCGATGAGAGGGTGCAGGTATGTTAATATGAGATGTTAGCTGGTGAAAGGCGGCAGGTTGCGTGTGACCAGGGGTGTAGAGAGGCTGTTTCCCTGCGGCAATAGAAGAGTTTCCTGGAAATCCAAATCCAAAACCGAGGCGCGGGGTAGAAATGTTAGTTGGGTCGTGAATGAAATTGAGCGGTGGGTGGACGACGTTCGCCATGGTGGAGGACGAAGAGGAGAATGGTGGAGGACATACGAGAACCTCGAGGCCACCCACTCGAGACAGACCTACCCTAAGCCAGATATCACGTGATTTACAAAACGCACGCCTTTAAAGAGAAGGGAGAAAAAGAGATTTATGTTTTTCTTTGTTCTCTTTCTCTTTCTTTCTCTGATCACCATGGTGAGTTCTCGCTTTTGGTCGCTCGCAATGACGAGCATTACGAATCGCTACATCGAAGCCTTTGTGGGCTCATGACTTTTATCATATACCCAAATTTCCGAGCCTTTTTCACACTCCTTTTTGCTGCCGCTAACAAGAGAACATCTCTATCCAGCTCCGTGGTCGTATCCTGGTTTGGTCGAGATGTGAGTGCATGTCCTACCTCTCGTCATGGGATGCAACAAAATAGAAGTCAAGCCCTGACCTTGTCTAAAGGACAAGCGTTGATGAGCTTCCATGCTAATACTGATCTCTCTCTCATATTGATTCGATACATGCTGATCCACTTCCTCAGGATCAATCATTATAATGGGCTCTGTACCATGTAGAAGTGTTGGGAATATTGTAGCATGGAATATTATCCTCTATTTCTTCCTACGTGGGATTTGTCCATAACGCATTGGATGCCCACATCAATCCAGCCAATATAATCATCCTTCCTCTAACATCTTGATACCATGAAGATCCTCCATTCCATATTTTGAATCCAGGTGATTGGCGATGTGCCGTTCCTTCCGCCAACCGATCAACCCATCGTTGTTGAGCTGGACGGCGCCCAGGTGTGTCAGGCACTTGAGAGCCACCCACCGCTCCGCTTAGCGGTACTGTTTCTGAGTTGCTGGGACTTGACGCCGAGGCCTCGCGAGTGGTAGGCAGCGCCTTCTTCTCCGTGCCACATAGCAAAGCAGTGATCTCTCCAGTGGCCCATGCTACCTGGTGAGACACATACAGGAAGATAGCCGTGGTTAGAACGAAATTGAGAGCGCGCCACTTCGTCCCTGGGAATAGGAGAAGGATCCCTTTGGTATCCCCCGCAAGCCACAGGTGATACTGGATGATAAAGGTCTCGAGTGAGCACTTGCCGATGAACGCAAAGGCACGAGAAGAACAGGACCGAAGGAGGGGAGTGGCATTACGAAGTGTGACGAAGGCGATAATGGGGAGGATTGAGACGTATGGGTGCCAAGCGTTGTACGTGAACTTGCTGTCCTGCATGAGCTCAAAGCCCATGAACCACAGCAAGACCAACGCAGACATAACCACGGATGCACGGACGAACGTGGGCCACATGGGATGGTCGGTGAGACGGAGGTCACGAAGCTTGATGGTTGCGATCGCAGCAAACATGCCACAGTATACAACGTATTGGTCGAGCGATACGCGGAAGGACCATTCATGAGCAGACCAGTGGATGAAAAAGATCCGCTCCAGAATCTCAAATAGTGTCTCGAGAAGCCATGCCTGGCTCATGAATGCCGCAAATGACACCATCGAAAGGAATATCTTGGTGACCAGAAATGGTGTCTTGTCGTTGAACTGGGATCCAATCCGCAGCGTCAGATAAATGACCATGACCCACATGGAGACTAACGGAGCAAAGTAATAAGAAAGATAGTCCGTATTCATGGTATAGGCAAGTGTGAGGGTCAAAATGTTCAACCTCAGGAGCACCTGCAGGGGATAAGTCGAGACTTCAGTGTTGGAGGGGTTGGACATACCTGGAAGACACGAAGGTAGCCAAAGTCCGCCTTCTTCAGATAAAATGTTGTGTGGCCGTAGCCGGTCATGAAAAGGTAGGCTGCGACAAGAACTCGGATAGGATTATAGATGCCGGATATCTTGGAAGCTCCCAAGTAATGGTAAATGAGGATCGCGACTGAGGTGTTGATGTCAGTATCGTGCCAAGGGAGAATAGACCACCGTACATTGCATCCATCCCTTCCACTCGTCTGTCTGGTCGCGATTGAGGAATCCCAGGTCTTTATCGGCACGTTGGACTG
>JBBPRJ010000217.1:0-12895 GCA_038092975.1 Chalciporus piperatoides | reverse complement strand
AATGGTCACAAAGTTCTCGGTCATCTAAGAACCAGTACGTACTGGTTGCTGGAAGTCACCGTAGTCTGGAATTTATTCATCTGCTCGTATCGCCAAGCAATCTTGATCTTCTCTTCACTCTGAACCACTTCGTCGTCGTCGACGGGAGTTGCTGGCATCGGGCTGCCTGAGCTCGATGTCGGCATCCACATGCACTCTCTAGCAACGGAAAGCGCGTCGCCGTGGACGATGCACACTTTGTGACTGTGTGCAATACCCTGAGCGATAAAGTACTTTTGCACCAACTCTCCGTAGGCAGAATGTGTATCTGGCGGAAGGACGGCAAGCGAGCAGGAGAGGGGCAAGCCCCCGCCTAAGATGTCATCGAGAGACGGGATGCCAGACGACGTCAAGATGGTAGCTGTCGATATGGAACATGCGCGAGTTCCGGGTGGTAAAGCGACCTGTTTAGATGGAATCCTCCGCTTGAAAGACGACATCATCTTTGGTACGGTCACGGTCACACATCTACAGATCCTATTAAGGGTCTGAATTAAACACATCAAGACATGAAGCTAGCAAGTGAAAGAAGATACAGTGACGGTGCTTAATCTTCGTGAAAACTAGTCGAGGCCATTCAACGACATCACCCGTGTCTTGTCAATCAGCTGCTGCACTTGCACTGGCTTCTCTGCGGTCTCCACAGCTGAATCCTCCGCCAAGCTTTCCACTTTCTTCTCAACCTCGTCCACGGAGTCCCTACCCACAACCCTCATGGTGAATCCGTTGGAAACATTGGGGAGGCGCGTCATCCCGACGGTTCGTTGACCGGGTCGCTGGAACGGGTTGAAGGCGATTGGGTATTGGCGCGGTCTCATCAGTTCCTCGATTTGGGCTGTAGCCATGCGCGGCGCCAGACTTGGAAGTGCGTGATGGATGATTTTTGGAAATGAATCACGTTGCACCTCCGCGGATTGTTCGGCGTATTCGGTGACACCGAAAGGCGTGCCTTCGACGTGGCAGAAGAGAATAACAGATGGCCATCCTTCGTAGCTGAGCAGACCCGCGTTGAGGCCTACGATGGCATCCGGTAAGTCGTTAGTGACAGAGACGAAACGTGGGTCCCAGTTCTCGTGCTCTCCATGAAGGTATATTGCTATGGTACTCTGCCCCATAGACGCCGGGCTCCTGTAGGTGTACACCGGCTCGTTTCGTTTCGCCTTGGCGAGAATGTTTTTCTTGCTTGCTTGTCGCACAATATTGTGTACAGCATAGCCAAAGAACGTAAGCTTGATGTCGGTATATGGCAATAACAACGCCAACTCCGAGAAGCTAGACTTCGAAAGTCAGAACCCGAGAGCATGTACTCGGTCATAAACTCACAGAGGAAGCATATTCAGTTCGACTTCCGCTCCGAGATAATGAACATTGAGTCTCTGTCTCTTGGTAGGAGAGTTTCGAGTTGGACCAGTGACCTTAAGGACGTGGACCAGCAGATGGTATACTGTGAGAGGGTAATGCATGAGCAGGGGGGCTGGAGACTCGAGAGGTAAGCCACGCCATTGGTGCCACGATTTCCAGCCAACGACGTTGGCTGAAGATGCAATCAATGGTTCGCTCTCGGGTCCGAAGTGAATTTTTGGGATAAGCCTATCTTCGAGCTTCCACCCCACCTTCTCGTCGAGGTGCTGATCAAGAAGAAGTAGATATCCGTCCTGGTATCCTTCAACAGCTTTAACGTGGAATGGACTCCCATGGGCACCCCTCACTCCCGGCTGGACCTGATGGGGAGCAGTACCGCCCGCTTCACTCCAGTATCCGAAGCCTTCAGAACCTAACACACCGTAGTACGCGCGTATGAACGGTTCGGCGAAAATGCCGTCCGACTCAAGCTTTCCCCAGGGGAAGAGCTTGAGAATGGCCTGCACCTGCGGCACTTTCTGCATATGACGCTGTAGCACAAAATGGACATCGTTGACGACACGCAGGTTCGTTCGATACCGCCTTTACCCACCTTGTTCTTTTCACAGAAGGACTTGTGATCGGTGCCAAGTTTCCCAACTTTCCAATCTGCAACTTGACACTGTGAACCAACGACAGTTAGCGATGAATATCCGAGGCTAGGCTGTACATACTTTTTTGGAGCAGTAGACGGTGGCCCTGCATCCAGAACATAACAACGGCTGTCCATGATCAGGTCAGCAACAAATAAGCAGCGTGAAGCGCTCGACAGGCTAGAACCTTTGGCATAGGCCCACTGCAGTAAAAGCAGGTCGCCATGACACTAAAGTCCAATTTGTCTGGCTGCCCGCCGGGACGGGACATTTCTTCCTTGAGTTTAGCCGCTCCTCGGTAGGTGAGACGGTGGATGTCCGAGGCTGTTGGGAGGGGTATATTCAATGGCATGATGGACAGACTCAGAGACTGAATGAGCTTGGGCACAAGTCAAGATGGTGATGATCAAAGCGATGGTAATCTTTACGTGTCTTCGTCAATGGATCCGTGAAACCCAAGTTACTTCGAGTAAGTGATCTAAGTAGGATCGCGCCGGAGTACTTTCCGATTGCCATTTTCGGAGAGCAACAATTTCCTCCGAGAAACATTGTCATATCGCTCAATGACCCTTCCGCCGTTTCTCATTCATGTTACCCCGTCTAGGTTTCTAAAGTATTTCGCGCTAGGCAGTCTTCATGTTCGTCTGTCTAGGGCCACACCTGAACCTAGCTGATGGTCAACACAGGCCGTTAACATCGCATGCCTCCTCCATCTCGTCAAAGACAATGTTGGCAGCCCTTGTCTGGTGCGCCGTCCATGTTCCAGCCTCTCTTCGACCCTGACGATATGACAAAAGACATATGGTCCTTCCATGCTCCCCACATTCGAGTCCTCCGGGGAATGGGCAATGGAGAGCATTATTTCACACCGACGCGCACCTTTTAATTTGACTCGAGGAGAGGTCATCTCTCTGAGATCACCCTTGGACCCCAAAAAAATCATCTGTAAAAGGGTAATCGGTCTCCCCGGGGACACGATCTGTGTCGACCCAACAGGTCTGAAAGCTCCTTCGACGGAACATGTTGTTATTCCAAAAGGCCACGTATGGATCGTAGGGGACAATGCGGCTTGGTCTACCGACTCTAGGGATTATGGTCCTGTTTCGATGGGTCTAATAAGAGGCAGAATCGTTGCCAGGGTATGTTGGCTCAATACTTCCTCGAATTCACGCCAATGAATCCGGTCAGGTACTTCCCATCAGCAGGTTCGAAGTTTTTGCTCCCAATGGCACATACGTCGACGAGCATTAATTGGAAGCTGGTGGCGAAGACTATTACTCAAACAATCAAATGGTACACAGCGCGCCTCCGTGACTCTTCCGTGTCTATCATCGTACAAAGTTCATCGCGTAGCCTCCTTGACCGTTGGGTTCAAACTTGAAATTGTCGGTGGAAAGTCCAAAATTACCTCGAAGACACCCTCAGGCTTCAATCATCGAGCTGAGCGAAAAGAGACATACCGAGGATGGTGTTACCGAGTCCTTTCAATTTATCCATCATTTCGGTCGTCTCGCTTTCCTGTGCAGCCCGCACACGAGGCTCGAGCAGTCGGAGGGACTTGTTAATCTGGACCAATTCTGGAGAGTTGGTGGGAAGCAAGTTGACCAGCAGCTTGTAATCTGGGTGGAGCGTTAGTGTGATGTCCGCTATCAGCATAGCATTATGTTGAAAACCAACCTTCTTGAGCACTGCTTAGGGATGACCACGTATTGATTTTTTCGTTTGATGCCGCCCTTCGTCGAAGTGCCTTGACATAGTGTGGATCATCGAGGACCGCTGTTTACGGTTCCATTCACCACTAAGCATTACGGACGCCCGAACTCACCTTGGGTGCATGCGTCTACGACTCCTTTGTGATCTTCCTGCTCGACCGTTTGGATAAACACGACTCGTCAACAACACACTCTCAGCTCACCAACTTAGACAGACATGCGCCGATATTTGCGTACAGGACTGCTCTGGCTGTTGCGCACTCCGAGTCGAGCTCACTCGGGATCTCTGGCACAATGGATGCTGCGTCTTCGGATTGCGCGGGCGATTCAGTGTCATCAACCTGGTCTGTGTCTCTCTCGGATGATTTCTTTCGGGGAGGCAACTGATGGAGGGCCGTTCTGTATGATACTAGCGCTTCGTTCCATTGGCTTGATTTGAATAGTTCGTTGCCTTTGAGCTTCAGTTCAGTAGAATTGCTTAGACGTTCCTTTAGATCCATGATGAGTGTTCGAGGGTGTCGATATAATCTAGTGAAAGCCTTACCCTGACGAGGACGTGGTCGCTGTCGCTGTCAGCCATTGGACATTTCTGCAAAAGGCAAGTCACAGTAGTACACAAGCGCTGACGTCACACAGCGATCGTCGATATGTCTCGTCAGACTTGGCTTCAATCCTCGACAGTAGGTGTATCATCATCATTGGCTCGACGTCTGGCATCGCTCGCCGTCTCACGTTGAGCTTCCTTCTAAACCAACATTCTCGTGTGTGGTCGCTGCTCCGAAGGGGATCAGGCTAGATGTCAACCTCGAACGTCCAGCTTTAAAATTTGCCGTTGAAACCATCGTGAAGTCGCTCCACCGGGTCACGATAGTCCTAGAACACAAACTATACTTCCATTATCAGTATGATCACCTTTTTCCTTCCCCACTTGCTCAAAATCCGTGCAAGCTTCAAACGTTGCCCGGACTGTCCTGCATTCACATATAAGTACACACATCCCGCCTCGCCATCACCCTAGTTCCGGATTATTGTGTAACTAAACTCTCCGGCAGCTTAAAGATAAGAGCGTGCACGTCGTAGAAATATTCCCTCCGTAAGCATCGTTCAATCATTTTAGCGACACACCGAGATCATTCATTCGATTGTCCTTGATTTCGTTTTGAATCTAGCTTGGTGGAGTCGGAGCTACATGGCAGCAAGGCGCTTTCGTTCTCTGTTGCATCATCATCCCAGTCTGAAGATGCAGAGGGCCGGGGGACCCGTGATATACTGTCAAAGTTTTGGCTGTCATAGATGACTTCGCCAAATTGGCCATGGATGGTCTTAAAACAGACCAGGTCCAGATCCCGATCGGGGAGTCAACGTTAGACGCGTTCAAGAAGTTTGAAGGGAAGAAAAACTTCAGTATACGCACGAGTTCATGAAGGCTCCAGGACCTGCAGAACGTTGCCAGAAAGTAATTCGGTTGAAGTGGTCAGGTGGGTAGTTGGTATGCATGTAACTTAACAGTGTGGCATGTCAACAAACAAACATCACCAAGTAGACACACATTTCGGCTCGTGCAAGCGATGTGGACACAACTTGAAGTCACACCCGCACTGGCAGCAGTAAGTAGTATCAGTCGTATCCCACTGATGCGCAGGCTAATGAATGACGCTTGGTAAGGGCTGATTGAACGCATTATAGACACGCATACCAGAGACGCAGCTTTTGGCTGGCTTTAGGCAGTGTGATACCACCTAATATTAGCGATACGTGTTCTTATTTGCACCGCACCAAAGCACGTTGACAACCCTGATTCCCGGAGTGATCAATCATGTCGCAGCGCGTGGAGTGTCATGGGCAAACGAGCCAAGTACTTAAGGGTTCGTGACCACTCCAGCACCTTGTTCCCTTCTTCAGCTTACTGCGTGAGTGTTGTTTGGGTAACGAAGTCAACGTGTTCGCCGTCTGCTTTTAATTTTTCTAACCCTTTTAATCTTTCTCTTCCTCTCGTTTTTTTTTTTCGTTTCGTCTTCCAAGCGCAGGTCGCTTTCATTTTTTCTTCGTTTCACTCCGCTTCAGTCCGTTCGATCTTTCAAGACTTATGTTGTTGATTAGCTCTCCTATCCCTTCCATATGCGTCTCCCCGGCATCACCGGAGAAGACTTTTCCACAACCCTACTCTCCTTTCCCATCTACGACGCTAGACATCGAAGTCGATGATGGCTACAGAGCGAACCGCTTGACGGTGCCCTGTTCAAGAAACACATCCCCCTGGCATCCCTCTCCTTTGCGTCCCGCCAACTGTCCCCCTCGCAAGGGACTCAGTCGAGAGCAGTTTGACTCCCTTCTCAAGGTGTCGCGTGAGCAAAGGGCTACGCTGAAAACGCAGAAGGCTCCTAACCTACGCAAGGAGTTGGCGCTCAAGAACCAGATGCTCAAACAAGGTAAATTACTCTCTCATTTGGTCAAAAGTCGTTTAGTACTGACATTTTTTCTGGAAATAGTGGAGCGGCGCGCGCTTTTCCTGTCCAAAGTCAAGGAGCTTCCGACTACTATCACAGACTTTGCACCAAAGAGTCACCTAGACTCGCCGTTGATTGTCCATCCGGTTAATGGGCTTGGGTCTCCATTCCATGCGCTCGGGTCTACAACAGAGATGGATTGGCCGATCAACCTTGGAAGTGACAACGTGGCTGAGCACATCCCTGCCATTACAGCACATCTTTCCACCGTAGCCATGGCAGGTTCAAAGCTTCCTCCAACTATGGCGAAGAAGACGAGACGGGGTACTCCTTCCCTGGACGAGATCACAGCTCGTATGAAGGCGACCACAACAGCTAAGCGGGATAGCTTCCCGAAAGCTTCGGACTCTTTATGTGGGCCTGTGGATGTTCAGATCAAGCTATTTCCCATTCGAACCCTCTCAGTGAATGACGAAAAGTTCGACCTCAGCCCCATCCAGGGAAATGTCCCCGAATTGTCTCACCCCTCAAAGGTGGAACTGATGACTCCGGTCGCTCCTTCCGTCAACATCACTTCAGGTTCATTGAACCAACCGACTCAGCGTGCCGGCCGCGCCATCGCCGCACAAGGCATGATCGCCACCCTCCAGCGACGTAACTCTCCACCCCCTGGTCTTAGCAACCGCGGGCAGGCTAGCCCGGAGTTGACGAGACGTAGTGTTTCGGTCAGACTGCAGCAATGTGGGAGAATTGCCTTCAATCGCGCGACCCTCTAGTCTCGTGCCTTTTGAGGCAGTGGACATCTGTTGTCACGTTTTTCGTCTTACGAGTCGCGTCTAGCATGTAGACTGTCTTGACGACATGGACTGTATGCTTTTCATACATCCCTATCTTTTATGACATTTCAAGTTTTCGTCACGTCCATTGTCAGGATTTTGATGCAAATTCTGAGTAACCTCAGGGATAAGTGTGCAAGGACATAAGAAAATTGGCAACAGAGCAACAAGGTCAAGCAACGCTTGCGATGAGGGTGCCAATGGGCGATACAGTTGCGCAAGGACCCTACTACCGTTCGGGTATTCGATATTACTTCCACGATTCCACTGTTCGCCATCGATGTTCCCGGGTATCCGAACCTTTATTATGGGAGGAAGCGACGTCCGGCTGCGGGGATGGCGCTCTTCCACGGAGGCGTGCAATAACAGTCACGCGCTGGTCTTGTTACGGCCATAAAAAAATGCACTCGAGGTGTTTGGTCAAGCTACTCACTATAATCGTTCCTGACGTGTTCGTCCATCAACTCTTCGTCGGAGTCGACAAGGGGGTCAGTAGATGCTACGACATGCCATGCATCTGCCACACGTTCAGTCCTGGATACGACCGAGGATGATGTAGATACCTACGTTGCAGCATCGTGCGTTGAGTTCCACGCGAGGAGCCACCAGCAGGTCTCTCTGCGGTAATCATGAAACGTGGCCGCACATTAGTCTGTATCCTGGAATACTTACCTGTGGTATGTGAATCAGCCGCAGATCGCTGAGGGGGCATATAGTGAATGTAAGGCTTTTCGCGGGGACCATCGTGTGGTTGCCGTGATGGACGGGAACGATTTGAACTGGGGTCGGGCACTGTGAAAGTCAGCGAGACATTTTCAATACCTATCAGACCAGTACCTCGTTGTGATGAAGACGACTCGAGCACATTTTTCGTCTTCTTTTCGCTTTCAAGCAAATTCACCAGACGTTGCAAAAACACGTTGCGTTGGGCAGACATGGCTTTTCCCCACTCGATCTCTTCAGCCGTGTCGACATTCTCTTCGGCCATTTCAGCGTCTGTTAGACGCCTGAGCCATGGAACTTTCCCGGGATTCTCCCGCGAGTAGTCGTCGTCGTAAGGATTTGGTTGATCCGGGCCTTCGAGGTAATGGAACATTAACCAAAGAAAGGCTCTTGCCCGGTCAGCAGATGCGATATTGATCGGAAGAAAGAGATCCAAGAAGTTTAACGGTGAGTCAAAGTGGGTAGCAGCGAGAGGCTATATTAGTTAGCTAGTTAGTATCATGGCAATCAACAAGGCTTACCGCGGCGTGATTAGCTAGAACGAAAATAAGATTCACAACACTCGTCGGAGGGAGTTGCCGCGCTCGCTAAGACGATAGAACTTGAGCTCGCAGACAATGTGTGGTCGACCAGACGTACGCTTTTCTCGAGAATCTCCTCTGGAGTAGAGGGCGGCATCGACTTGAGCTCTGATGGAAGGAGAGCGGCCTTTAAGCAGTTCTTGATGCGAGGAGCATCCTGTGCGTTACCGTCCGTCTTTTGTAGGGACGGGACAGGGTGATAAGTCCTTAGAGCGGTCTTCATCTCTGGAAAGACTATAGACTTGGTCAGGACAATCAAACATCAATCCACGAATTGTGGCATGAATGCATACATGCCATTGTGGTGTTGATGCGTCCTACGTTTGTCAATAAAGAGATCTTGGCTAGCTCGACCGAAAAAGCAGGCGTCTCGACCATCTTGTCCTTGAGAACCTTTGAGCACTTGCCGGAATGGTACAAGGCATTGACATAGAGATCGCAGAAGTGGACTTTGGAGGAAGTGCCTGGTGCCTGACTTGTGAAGACGGTCCTTGTATCGGAGAAGATATGCTGAAGGAGATCAAACTGGACGTCCTCTCGAGTGAGGGGCTCGGCGTCGTTGCGCTTGATGGGGAGAGCTTTACGACTGAGATATCCCACGCTGTACAAGGTAAGTGGAAGTGACAGACGAAATTAAAGTAGGACACACAGCGGAGCAGGATCGTGAGGCCAGCCTGGCTGGGTGGAGTGGTCGGTGGTGGATGTCATGGAACACAGCTAAGATGGACATGAGGCGGGGAACATGCACCCTGCAATGCTAACGGAATCTCACGTGTAGTCGACCCCGTTCGCACGATTACGCCGAAGTGGGCGCTGCAGGTGCACATCAGCAGTCCAGCCATACGTCCAGCAAGGATCGCGTGGCCTGCTCAGATGGCTGCCCAACGCCATGGATAGCACGCTTGTTGGCTGTACGGTTGGACGACGACCAGTCGCAATTTGACCAGAGAGTTGGTGAAGTACGTACGTAATGGCAGGTAAAGGGAACTGAGAGTCTACTAGTCAGTCACGCTCTCGCTCGTTCCTTGAACACCTTTACCAACACTATCACCAACATGGACGCACAAAATGCAACGGACACCCTCGAAGCGTTGAGTCGGATGAACTTTGACGACGCGTCCAAGGTATGTCCAAAGATTTACTTCACAGCGTTGCAAAGCGACTTGACCGACCGACCTCCTACCTTCTAGAAAGAAATTCAGGCAGCCGTGATACAGACCCAGAGACAAGCCCAAGCACACAGCTCGATCCTTGCTTTCACAAGCATGTGTTGGGACAAGTTGAAGCACTCCTCTTCTACTCGAGCTCTGGATCTCATAATTTTCATCAGGTGCATCACAGGGACACCCGGAAGTCGGTTTGCACGCGGCGAGGAAGCATGTCTATCCAACTGCGTTGAACGTTTCTTGGACACCACCGAGTATTTGGTTGGTCAAGTCCAGCAACAACGCGCTCAGAACCCCTGATAGGTTTACACAACTATTTTATTGTATCATGCCTAAGTAATACCAATACATGACACAACTACAACATGATGAACGAGTCCTACAACAGCCAGCGCGCTGCCTTTGCCCACCAATAAGCCACGAATACTGGTGCAAAGAAACAATAGGCTTCAACAATTTCCGATTTGTTCCGTAATTCTAATGGGATTTCCACTGGTTTGTGCTCGTCGAGGCCATCGCCTGCTTCCAAGTATTTGGTGATATATTCATCCTTCTCCGACCATAGCTTCCGGAGCCATTCGTCGAATACAACCTTGTCGTGTTCCGAAACGTCAAGCTTGTCTGGGTTATCATTCGAAACGACAGTAGTACTTGGTTTCATATCTCCTATGGGCACCTCCTCCGCAACATCGAACGAGCGGAGATGCATGTGTACAACTGGTGGAGGAACGCGATCACAGAATATTGACCGCAAGGTGTAGTATGATTGCCCATAACCTCTTGGCGGAATACCTTGAAATATGCACATTAATTTGATCGCCGGGGTGCTATGTGGTTCTTACCTGGGTAAATGACCGTCATATCAAGCAGCTTGAGTGTGGGGAGTCGCGGCGCAAGCGATCGAAGGCTGTAGTGGAGCCCCGTTGAGCGCGGAAGGAGTATATTTTGCAGGTCGGGCTATGTGATCGTTAGCCCCAAATCAAGTGCATGGTGAAGAGCAACACACGACCCCAGCCTTCTCCGCATACTTGCTGCTAATTGGACGTGTGTCTTTGCTCACAAGGGTTCCTTCAGGGAAAAGGATCAACGTAAATGGTGTATCTTCTTCCTGCGCTTTCTGTCCGAGTTTCGAGAGTTGCCTTGCCAACTGGAGCCTATCAGACGCCCAAGAGCGAGCGAGAAATATGAACCTATACATCTGCATGCCCTGCCATTATGTCACTGTCAGTAACTTGTCAGATGGCACGTGGTAGCCCATACTGGTCCAATGACAGGTACCCATTTGAGACTGTTCTTCAACACGATGAACACGTCCTTGTGCGTCCGGGCAAAGTAGGTGAGGCACCAGACATACCACCAGTCAGAGTAGACCTAACGCCACATCCGGATCAGCCGAACCCATATATCGGACACTCATAACTCGCACCTGGTGGTTCGAGATGATCACGGATTTGGAAGGCAGGTGCAGAGCTATCACCTTGCCCGATGAATCGCGTTCCACGATGTTCTGGATCTCCTCTTTCGAAAACTTGCCCTGCCCCTTGGTCTCAAAGGTAATGGACAGTTTTGTTGGGGCAAACCATTGGTTCATCAGGTCTAAGTCAAATGACGTCGCTCGTTGGGCATGAAGTTTGAATGATATAGACATACTCAGCAGAGCAGCAAAGGCCCCTTTGGTGTACCTTACCCCCTCGTCATACAACTTCCTTGAGGTTGGACCGGGAAGGACTTTGAGCGGCAAGACAAACACGAGTTGAAATGCGTGGACCATAAAGCACCCCGGGATAAAAAGCAGCAGGAACAGCAGCCCGTTGATTGACTGTGCCCATGTCCTGGGAGGTCGCGAGTGGATAGGTAGTTGGTGTTGCGGTTGAGGGGCATATACGGTCATGGCAGGGGAAGGAGACAAAGTGGGGTTGAACGAGACGACGGCTGTACAGCAAGCTACTTAGGACTGCAGAGCACGCCCGAAGCGTGGCCGGGCTAAACACTTGCCATGCACTTGGACTACAAGTATAACTCACTATTAGCATTAACTTAACTATTTGAGGTGGATTACAAATGTCACGTCATCAGCACACGAACGGCTTCCCAATCAAGCCGGCAGCATAAGACTGCGAAATTAGCTATGTTGAATGAGACAAGAAGCGTCAGTGATTGCAACTGAACCGAGTAAAACTGCCTTACATCGGAAAATACGTAGGTTCCAGCGACACAGATGAACGCTCCAGCCAAGACAGTCAGTACAGCCAACATAGTCCCGATTGGCCGGCTTCTGTAGCCAGAGACACCGCCGTTCAGGTGATATGCATCATGCAGCCAGAAGCACCCAGCCAGACCGTAGGTGTACCATGCTGCAAACAGCGCAGCCGCGATACCAATAAGATACGAGAAGATTGGCACTGCGATAGCCATAACCACGCCGACAGCGGTGCCAACGAAACACAAGAAAGTCCAAACAGACCACCCAAGCAGGGTGTGCGAATGGAGATGCTCAGAGTGTCGAAAGAGTCGAACGAATATGACCTTCGAGGCAGTGTGGATATAAATGCCCCCAGCACTATCAAGGGTGTGTTATCTGAATGAAGAGTAGTGTGTTCACAACGAGAACACGTACAACAAGAAATTCGCAAAAGCAATTGCGAAACACGCTTTCGCCCACTTTGGGGACAATGAAAACAGGATTGGAGACTGAGAAGTGTTGCCGATATACACATAACAGACGACACTGAAGACGGCATAGAAGGCGGTTGCGAATCCTTGCAAGCACCATGCAGCCTGCGATTGGTTTCATATAACATCGTTAGAAGACCCAGTGTGAAAACGAACCTTCATTGCATCCTGTGGTCGCTTCATCTCGGAGATCATGACGAAGAACCTGTGAAAAGAGCGTCAGAAGGTTCTTGCAGTTGGAAGATTCTGTCCACGTTGCATACATAAAGTGACCTACGCATGAGTTAGCATTGAGCGCACAGTAATTTTAACGCTACATACCTGCGTAACCAAACACCTGCGGAACGCGGTCATCATCGCGACTCTCAGGCAATCAAGAATACTCACTGGGCTGGTGATTGCCAAGAACGCGTTTTCAAAGCTGGTAGGAATGGTAGCACTGATGACGCGACCGGGCAGTGGGTTTACGCCGGCACCGATCATAGCGAGCACACCTGAAATGGCGATTGTTGCGACACTCAAGAGTCCCATCCATGTGAGACGATCGAGAGTTCGTGGAAGTGAGACGAGCAACGTTATCACACCGCAAATTACGACGAAGTACATGCTACACAGGCTCCCATTGGAGAGTGTAGTCAAGGCTTGTTGGCCACTGAGCAGCTCGGCACCCTGAGAGATGTGAGTTTCGTTTGGTAGATCCCATTGGGTGACTTACGGCGGAGAA
>JBBPRJ010000216.1:0-12896 GCA_038092975.1 Chalciporus piperatoides | reverse complement strand
TCTTCACCTGCGCCGCTCGCATCAGATCCTCGCCTCGTGGTGAACATGGTCGTAGTTCCTCTCACCGCCATCAGCAAGTGCCCAGCGCCCTGATGCCTCGTCATGCCATGGCTGTACGATATCACGGACTATCCAAGTCTGTCATCTCTCATAGCTACAAAGGCCGTTCACGTCGCTCAACTGTACTTTCTGCTGCCAAGCAGAGTCAGCGCTTAGAGATGGCTGACGCACACTGTATCTCTCAGTTGCAAGGTTAGTATTTCAACTACCAATTCATCTATTTCAATTACATTGCTCGCTAGGAATGTTTGTTGCAGATCAGGAAGCTGCTGCACAGATGTTTGCAGATCAGGATATGGATGAAGATTTCGCGCCTTCATTTGTTGCTCCTGAGAATGAAGCCTTCGCGCTTTCTCATGAAGGTGGTGAGCATGTGGCGTTCAAGGATCTTGCCCAGCAAGTAGCGGATGCACAGGGCGTGTAAGTAAATCCAGGAATATATTAATGTTTTGTGTCATCTAATTGTTTTTATAGTCGCTATGTGGACTCGAGGACGTGGCATGACCATATTGAGCTTCAGACAGAGCATTGGACAATTCAAATGGACCGGCTTGTTGATGCATACCTCGACTACCACAGTCGCAACACAGGTGATGGGTGGCCAACCCCAAATGAGTCTGATACTTGCCCCAAGTCCCTCACTGACATTGAGCTCATTGATTTGTTTGGTAAGCAAATTGCAAATTCGTGCGACTTTAAATAACTGAATGGTTTCAGGTCGGCGCTGTGCTGGCACTTCCATATTGACAACATCATCTTTATCCAAACGAGGTTTTGATTCATCATGGATACATTGGATGCTCATCGTTGCTTCCCACTGTGGCCATCTCCCTGCGCACACTCGCCACCTACCGCCAAGTACACCGCATCTGTCCCCGTTTCGGTATTCAGGCTTAGTGTAAGTTATTATGTTATCTCCATAATGTAAGTCTTTATCATTATATGGTTATGTAATGCAAACGACATAATTAGACTCTGTACAGACCTTATCTCAATGCACAACTCACTGCCGCTTACGATGTCTACCTGAGAATTCTGGATCATGTTGATCGACTCCCACATCCTAAGAAGCATCTCCAGATCTGGTAAGGCACCGGTGGCATTACTAAGATTCTTGAATGGTATGCGCACTGGCCAGCCTTCGACGACCACCAAGTACCGCGAAACAACATTAGGGAAATAGTGTGCCCATTGCATTTTAGCGGCAGGATCATTCGTAATTTGCTCTAATTGTATTTGGTGAGTTGTGGTTTACGGAAGGCGAAAATCTGCTTATGCAATTTAGTGTTGATGATCTTTCGAATCGAAGATCGCACATTGAGGACGCGTTCTTGGTAGTTGGCAGCAGAACCTAGATGGCTATTAGACTCTGGGGTGGATAAACAATGAAAAAAAACCTTTCACGCCCTGGACTGCGAACCCCTCCATTTTACTAACTAAGTCCTGATTTTCAACACGCATGATGGTACCCATGAATTTGTCGACGCCGTCAGTCGCGAAGGCAACTCCACGGAGTGGGAGGTCGGTCGTGCCGCGTGTGGTATAAAGAATTGTCTCTGCACCTGTACGGTACTGGAGACTAATTAACTATCCAAGGAATTGTTAGGGAGGCGATACAAAGTGAATAAAATCACATACCTCATCCTCGACAGCCTTAAGTGTCTCGGTGACATCATTCACCTTCGACTTTACAGTAGCACGCAAACCAAAGGTCTTGCGCTGCTTATGAGGCTTGTATTCCTCGATCAAAGCTACCTTCTGCTCCTCCAAGAGAGTCCTGTACTCCTCCTTTGCCTGTTGAACGAGGTCAACCAAGGCGGCCTTGCCCCCCGGAAGTTTATCTGCAATTTTGAAGGGTTAGCGAGCATAGAGAGAGAACAAAAAACATACTGGGAGTCTGTTCACGTTTCTTTTTCCAACAGAAGGCGTTCCAAGCAGACAGCTTGGAGTGCCGCTTTCGGAACGCGCCGTGGCCAAGGTATAGTTCATGCTGGACACGGCTGACACTCTTGTGGTTGGCTAACGCGATGGTCTTCATTGCATTGTCAATCTGTTCCCAGGCGTTGTCAAGGTCCTCCTTGAAATGCTGGCTCTTGTCGTGTCGAGATGATAAGGCCTGGGCCTCTTTGGTGAGAGACTTTCACTCGAGGTCGAGGGGGGGCTGTGTAACTCGACATTGAGGTTTCTGTATGAAAAAAGACTGGGACGACATTGCGCGGATTTTACATCACCGCACCGAGCATATTTAAGAGAAAAGACCGAAGGGTCAAGCCCTGGCCGGTAGCATTTCCAACAGTCAGGGGAAAAAAACATGCGCTAGCGGAACAAAGACATTAAGCCAACAACGTAAAGAATGGACAAGACCAAGATTACGAAACCAATGACTTTGAAGAACATTGTAAAGCAAGACTCGGACACCGTACTTGCTGCATTAGCATTCGCCGATGTCTGGAACAGATGGGATTTCTGGGCGGAGCACTGGATGCGGCAACTGGTAGCAACCGAGGGCAAGGGCAGATATTGTGGTCCATCTACGTTGATAGAGCTTGGTAGAACTAACAGCCGTCACTTTGTATAATGCTGGAGACAAGTAAAAAGAGTCCTTACCAGAATTTTCACGTGGATTGCTGCTCTCCAAGCCGCAGCGCTTGTTAAAACGTTGAAGGTGAGGGATAGCAAACTCTTGGCAAAATGCCTGAACAAGCACGGCAACGTCGCCGCCGATACACTCAGCATTCTTGTGAAGTTCTCGTGGGATAACATAGACATTGAATGATACTTCATCCACCTTCGGCATTGGTTCGCTCTCGACTCCAGCACAATGAACGAGCAGTGTAATACCACCGTCCAGCCAGTCTTGCATCGCGACCTGTAGATTTGTAGTTATCAAAAAATGTTCGAGAGTAATGAAAAAAAATGAACTCGCCGCATCAAAGACATCTTGTAAGGACATTTCTACAAGGTCCTCATTGCTTAGAGTTCTCCCTTTCTTGTCACCGTTGCTGGGATTGAAACCAATGTATGAAGGGTGAAGTCCACCTTTGGTACGAGACTGATAATGGGTACCATCCAAATGACTGTTGTGTCTAAGTAATGCGCGTGCTGCAGCCTGCCGTTCGTCGTTGCTGAATTCTTGAGCAAAAGTCATTGAATAGAGTGCTGCAAGGTTATCCATGCTGAACTGGCTGCTTCCAATGAACAGAGACTCGTCGTCAGAGTGCTTTGTTTTTGTTGGTGAAGTGGCCTGAAGGGATTTCGAGCGGGGAGTGGACATGATCAGTGCGGTTAGATGGAAGGATGTATACTGAAGAGTATGCGTAAAGATGGTAGAGCGAATATGGATGCACCCTGGATTTGCCCTAGATAGCCGCATGCTGCATTCACATAGATTCCCTCATGGTAATCGTCATTTCACCAGTGTTAGTCTAGCAATCTCTGTCGTAGAATTCGAAACTCACGAGGATGATTGTGTTGTTCACCGTAGCGTTGACTGCTGTGTAACTGAACTTGTCGAGTTGTGGAGTTAGCGTTGACCACGAGATGCCACCGCATGTTTGCTGTGTGTTTGCCGGGGTTCCTCACGGTTCACCCAATCATTCAAAATATAATCTTAAAAACGGTATTAATTCTCTGAACATATTGACAGTATAGGCAGAACAGATTGTAAATTATACAAAGTATGATTAGTCGTCGAAGGTCAAAAAAAGATCGGCCATCTGTTGCGTCAATAAATCCTCCTCCTCCTCGTTCAACGCGCCCGATGTCAGTCTCCTCAGCATTTGAGGGAGTGCTGAGTCGGATCCCGACTCCCTGACTCCCCACGAAGTGTGTGTGTTGCTCAATTTGATCTAAACGGTGAAGATGTAGCTTATTGACCGCATGCCGAGATTGATGCTGCTTTTGCAACTCGGAACCAAGCAGGCGATCAGATATCGTTAGCTCACAGATCATGTCCGCAACATGGATTTCTTCATCGTGGATCTATGTTTGCAAGCGGCGAGCTTCCACACAAACACAGATGAGTTCTTCCCGAGCACGTTGCAGCTTTAAAAACTTGACTGTCGCCTGACGAAATGCAGGCTTGGCCCAATCGTTGTCTCGAACATCAGTGCGTGAATTGCGAAGTAAATCAAACTCGCCGAGGAACGAATATTCAGTGATATCTTTCCAAGAGATTGGAGGGCGCGGTGGATTCAAAGCAGCTGCTTGCATATTATAGCGATTGATAGCATTCCGTATAGCTTCCGAACGCCTTTGCAAAGCCTTGCTGATTTGCTGACGCAGCTTGTATCCTTCGTCGTATCCGGATGAATGGATGAATGACTTACCAGTACCTGACATTCCCATCTTGGATAATTCGAACAGTCGCATGACCACGAGCTGCTCGAGGTCATCAAGTGTTGCACGATACTTCACCATTGTAGCTTCGGCCTTGTAGCAATTGTATTCCTCACCACCAATCTCCCATCGTGGCTGAATCCCCAATCGCATCTCCATATGACTAACGAAATCCTCCGCATGTTGCAGCTTGGCATATGCAGTGTCAACACGTACGCGGGACTGCTTGATTGCAAGGGTCAGGTCTTCGAGATTCCCGGTCGGTATATCCGTAAGAGAGTTGTTTGCCGCCTGCCGCACAGCATCAAACTCGACCCTGAGTATATATTCAGACCAAGCTCTGCCATGACAGTAGTTTAGATGTGCATACCGATGAGTTTCAAGCTCATCTAGAGTTTGAACGTATTGAATGAGGAGCTGATCACGGATGTCTGGCTGCTTGAGATTTTCCAAATAGCGGCGTTCGTCGGCATGGAACTGCAGGAAGTTGTCATCCGTCAGGTGATATTCATTCTTGAGTATGTCAAGTTCCGAAGTCAGGGTTGATATTGCACGTAGCACTTCATCGAAATGCGTCCAAAGATATTTACCTGTCATAATGAGATCAATAAAATGCAAACGGAGAATCAACACACTCAGGGCAGCATATTTGTTGGCATCCCAAAATGCAAAGTGTTGTTCGATGGATTGATGACGATGGAAGACATGGCATGTCTAGTACTCCTCGCAAGCTCGTTGGACGCAGAAAAGATATGCTCACACCCTTCACCTTCGGTGTGGCCTGTACCTTGAATGTACTGAGGGTGCCAGTCAAGCTGGCACATGCGGTTATGAGCATGCCCATGAAAAGCTCCCACCATCATATGTAACTGCAGCTCCTTCGCTTGAGGACCTAAGGAGCTATTGTGCAGGGTGGTATTAAATGCACACCCAATGTCGTACGCACAGCCTCCATTTTTGCCGTACACGGAAAGAAGCTTGCTGATAATGGCTAAGGGATATTTGGCACTGAAAGAGTATGTTAAGCCAACGAGCAGGAACAGGCAAATGACCACGTACAGCTCGCCACTCTTTACCATATCACAAGCAAGGAGAACGAAGCGATGCCGACATGATGCGATAAAGATCACCGACTCCTGAAATATCGAAAACATTTTTTTCTGTTGCTCGGGACCAGCATTGCGCCAACGCTCAACACACGTAAAGGACGTCAGGACATCAGGATCAGCATCTGCTCGCTGACGAGGCCAGTTGTCAGGCTCTTCACGGTCGTCAGCCTGTTATGATAGAAATCCTCAGCAACATTCAGAAATTAGAAGAGAACATACCTGGGAATGAACTTCACATCCGAAGCGATTAACAAAGTGGACATCAAGCCAATAGTCTGAACGCAGACTGCGAGTATCTACTCGGGGAGGGACCCCATACTTGCTAGTGTCCCATCGCTTGAGGCTGTTGTTGCCATCAATTGAGACGAGCCAGTCGAAATCCAGCGCCGGCTCGTCCTCAAGCTTGTATAGACATGCCGGACAACAGTGGAGTATCCGCCAGTCATCAGTGTTCTGGCCAAGTGCTTTTTTGAGTCGGCAGGTGAAATATTCTGGAAGCAACTTACTCAGCAGGGATTCGAGACCCTTCGCCGCGAACGGGATAACACTGTACATGCAGCTCTTTGAACTGGAGTCCGGGATCAATGATCTGGTCAACATTACTGCGGATGACAAGCAGAGCGGTGAACAAGCATGGAACTCCAGTCTGGAAATTCTCGGAGTCGGTGATTATGCAATGTTGGATGAACCTACGCTTCATTCGTTACTCAACTTTCCACATGGTTGACCAGGACTCTTCGCGATCTTCCGCTCCCGCTCTGGCCTGTGTGCCTGGAATTCGGTGCATATGTTTGTCAAAGGGAATCCTGATATGCAACTACTCTCTCTATTGTGGCACCAGTGTGCTGGAGTTGTGGTGATTGTCTCAAAGGTGTTTACCACCAAAGCGCGGAGTGCTAACACTACCAACTCACTCCCCCAATCTACCGGAGTTTTGGTCACTGACGCTGTTGGTGTTGGCAAGACTGCACTTACCATGGGCGTGTTGGCGTTCATCATAGACGCCTACTGGTATACTTATAAGGACTCCGTGCTGGTTGGCATTGACACTTCCAAATTCAGGAAGGTGCCTATTCTAGGTGGGAAGACCCCTGCAGAACATATGTGACGCTGACACATCCCACAGATACATATCCTTACTTTGCAGGAGTCGAAGAAATCCCAAATCTCCCTCATATTATCGTGATTCCCAACTCGTTGATTGGACAATGGTCCTCCAAGTTGACCACATTCTTCGCCCCGTAGTCCCTTGAAGTTTATCGTTATCTGATTGTGGTGAAAGAGTTCAGAGCATTCTGGAAGGGACATTGGGCCATGTCAAAGGTCCCCCTCATCAATCGGATCATCCTAGTCCCTCATTCCATAAGTGGCCACCTTCTCCCATGAGCATTCCATCGTCTGACAATCTTGCAGGTATTTGGTTCTTCAGATCGCTGCTTTGAGCTGCACAAGAGCAAGAAAAATGAGAACCACAGAAAGGCCATCGACGAACCATGACATGTCTCGTCCCCAGACCTGGAGTCTAAATGCCTTTGGGCAAAGAACACCTTTCTTTGTGTGGTAGATGAGGCACACTGTTATAGTATTTAAAAACTTTTCAAACTATTCTATGATTCAAATGCTCAACTTGGCTGCACTTAGGGGTAAAGGCCGGATTCATTCTTTACTTCAGTCCGGTATTGCCTGCAGGTTTACGTAAGCTATTATATAATCGTTCACATGACAGGTCTAGACTCAGATGAGTCAGCAATGATGTCATGGCCTAGATCTTGTCCCGTGCCTGGTTCCTTTTTACGTTCTCATACTTCTTCCTTTTATATCTATTCTTTTGTCTTATCCCAATCCGGCTGTTGGTCTGTGCGCATAGTCTGTAGTCTATATAAACCCCATGTATTTACTGCACACCTCAGCCTAATCCATTTGTTGCTTCACCGCAATTAAGCTTTAGTGCTCAGCATATCTCTTATCAGGTCTAGTGTGACCTTAGTCCCTGCCGTGTGTACTTGAGCACCTGTGCTTCCCAAAGAGTAAGTATGACTAAACTGTGCGGTTAACCGCCTCGCGAAGCCAAATAAAGCTTGCAAACCTAAAAGTGCCACCACCAGCGTTAAATGTTGCCCCAAACTACCCTTTACTTAGCGTCTCCTTTGGGCTTCGGCAATGCCTCATGACATAAGTCCCAGCCATTACAGAAGCTTCCCACGCATCCTGTCCCGCTCCATCACCTTCTCCTCCTCGTCTCCGACCTTCCCGACGTCCTCAATGTCCTCAGCGGCCCTCTCCTTCGCAGACACCATTGGCGGGTGCTTCCTATGCATTCTGTCCCGCTCCATCACCTTCTCCTCCTCGTCTCCGACCTTCCCGACGTCCTCAATGTCCTCAGCGGCCCTCTCCTTCGCAGACACCATTGGCGGGTGCTTCCTATGCATTCTGTCCCGCTCCATCACCCTCTTCTCGTCGTCTCTGACATTTCCGACATTCTCAACGTCCTCAGCGTTTCTTTCCTTTCGAAGACACCTTCGGCAGGCACCTCACCACGGCTCACACCCACTCTCAAGTGCTATCTACGTTCCCGTCTTCACCTGCGCCGCTCGCATCAGATCCTCGCCTCGTGGTGAACATGGTCGTAGTTCCTCTCACCGCCATCAGCAAGTGCCCAGCGCCCTGATGCCTCGTCATGCCATGGCTGTACGATATCGCGGACTATCCAAGTCTGTCATCTCTCATAGCTACAAAAGCCGTTCACGTCAAATTCTTGCCTCGTGGTCATGGTCGTCGTAGTCATTCCCGCGCTGGCAGCTCCCCTCAGCCCGTCTCGACATTTCCAAGTCTTTGCCATTACTTTCCTCTCTCTGGGTCGCTCAGCGGCTCATCTCTTTGATTACCAGCATTCGTGGCTTGTAGGTGGATCACTGTTGAACATTTTTTCACCTTTTTGACATGTCTGTGTTTCTTTAAATAGTGTTCTTACTGCTCACATCGTGCCTTGGTGGGGTGGTACTTTCGTCATTTGCAAGTTCATTAGCACTTTTTGTTTCGTGAATCTATGTATTGCAGAAGGGCTTTCTAATGCGCGAACTAGCTGTTGATCAACCTAATTAAACAACGGGTCTCCGAGGTCATTCCCATCTTCTTCGTTAAAAGCCCCCCACATAGGAGTAATTTCTTTGTCGCCGAAGATACGGAGCGCGGCATCGAAGTGGTTTTGTTGGGCGGTGTGTTGACGGCCGTCGGAAGTCAGTTCGGTACCAGTTGCTGTGGGAGCACCGGTGGCTGTCTTGGTTGGGGCAGTTCCTGACAACCTGAGCGTGGGAGTTTGCCCTGGTTTCTCCTCCTCCTCCTCGCTGGGGACCATCTTGGTGCTTTTGGGTGGGCGAGTTGTGGGTTTGTTATGATGGGACCCTTTGTCCAAACGGGTACGGCGAGTCTGTTCAACAAGCTCCCCACTACCGAGCTTCTCCAGATCTGCTCCACATCTCCGGTATTTTCTGCCTGGACACCTTTGATCTTGGCTGCGTGTTTCAAACCCCCTTTTCAATGTATCAGCTAGAACTTTGGTTGGTGCGCTTCTCACTTACGCACTTCATTTGGTTTCCCACCTCTGGACACAATTGCTTCTACCTTGACCTTCTTCACTTTCACCACAGCTGTGATCGCGACCTGCTTGATGACTTTGCTGAGCTCATTGACCTCTTGAAGGCTTCTGCGTCCATCTCCGAGGAAAACCACCCAATGGCATCGCTGTATGCTGCAACCGCGCTGGATGTGGCTTTCACATTGGTGACAGTGACACATGTCGCTCCCTCAAGCGCTGCAATACAAGGGTTGCCGGTTAGCATGCAACTACGAAGTACGAATTGTGGAGCTTACCCTTGACTGCTTCGTGTGCCTTGATCACCTTTTTCTCCAAGATCACTTTGGCTCGGGAAAACCTCTTTCTTTGACACTCCCAGGCATGATGCATGATGGAGCACATGGTGTCAAGGAGGACTCCGCGGAATTTAGATTCTAGGATGTTGGTGCCGAACAACACAACCACAATGTCTTCACAATATTGCTCGACGTCTGCTAGAGGGGAGAAGTCACCCGTTTCCAGGTCAAGGTCACCCGCATGGATGAGATGCTTCGGGGTGGACTCGTTCAAGGTTAACACATCCTCTGCGTGCTGATACACAGTCGCGTTCAACTTTCCCTTCTTCGCCCATATTTTCAAAGCATTCCGCGCGGTGCCCCATGACACCCCGTTCCGACCCTCAAAAAGGTCCACCCTGTGTGCATGCTTTTTCAAGGGCACCAAGACTTTGACAAGTCCATTGATCATCAGCAATTCCAATAATTACTGTCCATCACTGGACAATCAGCCACAGCCAAGCACAGTTGCCACAGTGCCGACAGATAGGTCCTCTTTGTACAGCACTGTCACAGCACTGTCACAGTGCTGTGCAGTCTCGCTGTTACGATTCTCATTCTCTTCTTTTCCTTTACCTTGTACTAAGTCCTAGTCGCTGGTTCGAGTCCTGCCTAGGCCTCTCATTTCTTACTTTGCCTTAGTCAGCAAATGTTCTCTCATGTTCTTTCATCTTCTATACTTTGTCATCACTGACTCGTATGCTTACGGAGCATGACTCGTTCTTATTCGTCATAGCTTCTTCTTTCCTATTCCGACTCCTTCCATGCCTGCCATTAACCCGTTCCCTTATCTATATAAACCCTCGAGTCTTCTCCTGTAACCCTAAGTTAGACCTACGCAATCTAACCTTGTTACTCCTCGCTCCCTTGAACCCTCTGAGAGTCACCGTCCAACTTTTGAATGGACACTAGGCCTTAACGTAGACATCCCATCGTTAGGCTATACTTAAAACCCCTGTCTTTGACTAGACTTTTGCATCTATGCTTTGACCTACCCGGTACAAGCGTAACACTCGCCTCGTCTGTACAGAGTTCTACAGTCAATGTTTTGTTTGTTTTTCATGCTATAAATCCACTTAGAGAGACTATTAGAAAGTTATAGATAAAATTGCATATATAAAACTCGCTACTATAACAATATCTTGTAAATTATATCTAACGAATGATGATGGTGATAATGGTGAGTCACTCGGGGCGCGAACGGGTCGTTTGGGGCAGCGGTGAGTCGTTCAGAGCGTGAACAAGTTGTTTGGGGTGCGAACAACTTGTTTTGGGCAGCGGTGAGTCGTTTGATGCAGAGGTGAGTTGCTCGGTGTGTGAACAAGTCGTTTGGGTGGCGGATATGTCACTCGAGTCGTAAACAAGTCGTTTGGGGTGATGGTGGTTTGTTTGATGCGACGGTGAGTTGCTCAGGGCGTGAATGAGTTGTTTGGGCCGCAAATGTGTCGCTCGGGTCGTGAACGAGTTGTTTGGGGTGTGAACGAGTCGTTTGGGGCGGCAGTGAGTCGTTTGATGTGGCGGTGAGTCGTTTGATGCGGCGGTGAGTTGCTCGGGGCATAAATGAGTTGTTGTGGGTGCGACCGAGTCACTCGTTTGATGTGGCGGCGAGTTGCTCAGGGCGTGAACAAGTCGTTTGGGCCGCAAATATGTCGCTCGGGGTGCGAACATGTCGTTTGGGGCGGTGGTCAGTCGTTTGGGCCAGTAATGCGTCGCACGGGTTGTGAACGAGTCATTTGAAGTGGTGGTAAGTCGTTTGGGCCGCTAATGTGTCGCTTGGGGGTGCAAACAGTCGTCGGGGGCGGCGGTGAGTCGTTCAGAGGGTTTGTGAGTTACTCGGGTCCGTAAACTAGGGAATGTCACGGGTATACCCCCGGGTGTCGGGAGGCAGACCCGCACCCATACCCAGCAAAAATCCATACCCGTTGTGGCGGGTACGGGTTTTTGTACGGGTCGGCCGCTGGCAACCCGTACCTGTACCCTAGGCGAGTGTACCCACAGGTACAATGTGGATGACAACAGTGACGACGAGGTGAGGGCGAGGGCAATGAGCAGTGGCATGTAAATGCGAACGGAAACACGTTGATGTGAGGGCAAGGGCGATGAGGTGAGGGCAAGGGCAAGAATGATTACATGCGAGGCGAGGGCAATGAGGGACGAAAGACAACGACAACGAGCAGCACTGGCATGTAAACACGAACGGGAACACGTTGTCGTGTTCCCGTTCGTGTTTACATGTGAGGGTGAGGGCGAGGATGACAAGCAGCATGTAAACAATGCGCTTCCGTTCGCGTTTACATGTGATGATGAGGGTGACGAGATGAGGGTGAGGGTGAGAGGTGAGCGAGAGGGCAACGAGACAGGCTAAACACGAACTGTCATTCATACACTGTTGTGTGCTGCTTTGATCCATAAGTCCATGCATTTCAACTGTGTTTCAAGTTCCTTCATTCGTTGTACATTAGAACTACCCTGTAAATAATTGTACCTGATAAACAAATATCTAATTGTCCGAAAACTAGCCTGTTGTATTACTGGATGTTGGCCTGATAGATAATTGACTTTGGGAATGCTTGAGCACTGTAGTGACTAGGCTTCTGGGAGACTTGATTACTTGTCTACTTGTCTACTGGGCTACTGAATGACTGAGTTATTGGACCACTGTATTACTGTATTATTGAACTACTGGGCCACTGGAATCACTTGTCAATTGGGCTACTAGACTACTGGATTACTGAGTTACTGGATTACTTGACTACTGGACTACTGGACTACAGAGTTACTGGATAACTGGATAACTGGATAACTGAATTCACTTGCCAACTGAACTACTAGACCACTGGATTGCTAAGTTACTGGATGACTGGACCACTAGATTACTGAAATCACTTGTGAACTGGGCTACTGGGCTACTGGATTACTGAAGTAGTGGGCTACTAGGTTACTGATATTACTGGATGGCTGGATGGCTGGATGACTGGAGCACTGGAGCACTGCCACACTGAATTGACTGGGTAACTGGATGACTGGAGCACTGCCACACTGAATTGACTGGGTGACTGGATGACTGGAGCACTGCCACACTGAACTGACTGGGTGACTGGAGCACTGGACAACTGGGTGACTGAGACGACTGGATGATTGGAGCACTTGGCCACTGGGCCACTGGGACTACTGAAATGACTTGGTGACTGAATGACTGGATGACTGAGACTACTGAGACTACTGGAGCACTGACTCACAGGCTGTTATCCCTTCTTGAAATTCTCTTTTTCCTCTTTTATGCTTCATTCGTCTTTTAAGTTGGCTGCGCATTCTTCGACCCGACGTGTGTTGTTACCGTCATTGGATTACCCTTTCTTTGCATCCACTCAAACTGTCTTGAGTCCTGCTACCATTTCTGCTCTCTATTCCTCCTGTTGTTCCGATAGTTCTCTTCGCTGTTTCAAATACAAGCCTGTGTCAAGGAAGGTCCGGTCAGTT
>JBBPRJ010000215.1:0-12901 GCA_038092975.1 Chalciporus piperatoides | reverse complement strand
GTTCACAAGGTTCGGTTCAGGTTCAGGTTCAGGTTCAGGGAAATGACAGTAGGTTCAGGTTCAGGTTCGGCTCAAGGGGGTCCCGAACTGAACTGAACTGAACTTTGGCAGCCCTACGTTGAAGAAGATTGGCCGAAGTTGTGATTGCGCCATACACAGTTGAACTGCTGGTGGGGCATTGGAAGCAAGCATTGGGAGCGAGGAAAAGCGGGGAGAAGGTCTTTAGTATAGTCTGCAATGTGGGTTGCCATGCTCTGCAATTGCAGAGCACAGAGTTGCCTTGTGTAGCGTGTGCAGAGTTGCTGCTGCTGCACTGGATAACTGTAGTTGAAAATCCATTTGACAAGTTGGCAATTGCATCACAGCATCACAACTCGGCAATCAGACATGCACATTTATGAACAGATAAACAATGCCAAATTCAGAAACATTGAAAAAGGGCTACCGACATAGCCAGTTTTCACTGGGATGCATGTGTTGTCAGTCGCGTGTCTTTTTGTATTCTTTTTGTTCAAGTTCTGAGGTATATTATATCAGTGTGCCCTGATTCAATGGTTCAATAAGATCGACAATGGTCCAGATGAGGATATGGGCATGTGGATGGTGCAGCCGTCATATCTACCCAATCATTCCCCATGATATGCCATCATTGACATCAAAGCCATCTATCAGGCTGCTCATCTCATTCCAATCTATGGAAAACATTTTATCCCCACTGACCTCACACTGTTATGACTTTCATCAACGAGCACTTGGCAGGATCTTACTAGGGCACACTTCAAGTCCACAGAAGAGGATAATGAGTTGAGCGCTGAAACTTAATTGCGTGGAGCAACAAATGGATTAGGCTGGGGTGTGCAGTAAATACATGGGGTTTATATAGACTACACTATGCGCACAGACCAACAGCCAGATTGGGACAAGACAAAGGAATAGATATAAAAGGAAGAAGTGTGAGAATGTGAAAAGGAACCAGGCACAGGACAGGGTCTAGGCCATGACATCATTGCTGACTCATCTAAGTCTAGACCTGTCATATGACCGATTATGTAATAGCTTACGTAAACCTGCAGGCAATACCGGACCGAAGTAAAGAATGAATCCGGCCTTTGCTCTTAAGTGCAGCCAAGTCGAGCGTTCGAATCATAGAGTAGGCAAAAGTTTGAAAAGTTTTTAAATACTATAACACACACTACACAACTTGTACGACACCTTTCGTGCTTTCTACGTGAACAAATACGCGGATCACCATTCATTCAAGCTTCATAACGAAGACATGGTTTGCACCCTGGCCCTCACTCCATCTACATCCCTCTCAACAAAGAAATCAACCCCGCTACTCACTGCCAACCTCTCCGCACGTTCTCAACCACGGATAACGAAGACATGGTTCACAAGGACTTTGTCGGCCCTGGCCCTCACTCCATCTACATTCCCCCCCTCGACAAAGAAATCAACCCGCTACTCACTGCTGCCAACCTCTCCACACGTTGTCAACTACATACTATAGATTTGTCGGCATGGCATCATCGGCTTTGCAATCCATTGTATATTTACATAATGTTTGAAGTTACTAGTGAATGCAGTCACTATATTTTGTGGCTTATTGTGCTTGACTCGCTTGATTTACTTTCACCCTTGTCTGTGGCAATGCAAAGAGTACGTGAAAATGCTGTCATTGTCCTTATTCAGCTTATGGTCCTGGGTAGTCTCGTGACCAGGGAAAAAAAGGGCTGAGAAAGTTTGATAAGCATTTTGCTAAATTGCTGATGCAGCAAGATGCAATGAGCGAAGACGACATACCATGGACATCCCCTGAAACAACTCAACTCAATGAAGAGCTAAGACTCACAGTTCATGCATAAAGAAGCTCACCTGCTTGTGGAGGTCGCAAGAGCGCTGTAGGGAACACATATTCCCTATGCTTGCAGCCCTCTGATCATGGTCCCCATCGACGAGCAACCTCTTCCTCATCCCTCCATTCGTGTTTCAGCTCTATCCGTCCCTCGTTCACTCCATCCGTGCCATGTTTGCCCCTTCCGTGCATGCGGAACCATCTTCCGTGCACCCGCTCGTACACGGAACGTCCGGAATCATACCTTTTCTTTGCAGAATCCGTCCTCCATCCTCTGGAAGTCCTCATCCTTGTCCATTTCGACTCGCTGGTAAGTCTGTTCCTTGTTTACTATCACTTGTTGTCTCCGTCGCCCTCTTCCCCACATTTCTATGTCTCCTCTGTCTATACTGAGGATAGTATGTCAATTAGTGTTCTGTCACTTTGCAGTCTCGGGTATGCCTGGACTATAAAAGACTGTACTTGGTCATTTTGAATGGATCTTCCCTTTTTACCTAGAAAGCACTCTTCCCTCTAAGTCAGGAACCTTCGTCGGCTCGTTCTCTTGAATCCTTCTTTCTTCTACCTCGTTCTCACCGCACGGAACTCGTCCGGAACCTTCGTTTCTGTGGCCGGAAACTCATTTCCCAGTTCATGGATGGTTTGGTACGCCGGAACTTGGTTCCAGAACTTGTTGTCTCTTCCTTGAATCCCTTTAGGGTTGCACTTATCTCACCCTTCTTATTTCTTTTGCTAGTAACCTTCTTGGAATCTTTCCTATAGGGTTTCTAGCTTTCTTACAGCGCAGTGCACCATTTATCAGCTGAAGCTGGAGATGAGCCAGGCAAGGATGCTTGAGCACGAAGTCCTTGATAGGCTGCATATGTGTTGGGCCACAGAGGCAGAGAGAAAACTGGAAGTCGCCGAATGTGACCTTGAATTTGCTCTCAACACAATGCGCAAGAACGGTGTCGGCATACTGGAGGGTGTGCCTTCTCGCAAGCTCTGTCACATGGCCTCATTGAGCGATATTGTGAACAATGGTACGTGGCTATCACTCAGGCTCAGTCTCCCAGAAATCTAATTAATCAATTTCTCCTGCAGGTTCTGGGTCACCAGAGCATTAAGATCCACATTATACTCGTTTTCGATCAAATCACATAGATCATATTTACTATCAGTACTACTGTTTCGTCTCAATACCAGTCATTTGAAACGACTCAACTCAGCGAAGAGCTAAGCACTAGCATCAGGTCAATGTGTCCTAGTCAAACATCAACTTCACTAACGAAGCCAAGTGTTAAGCTAGACAGAAGGGGTGCTTGGCTCTTGAAGTAAGAAGAGGAAAACTCCAGGAGAACAAGACTGGGGATTCCAGCCTTGCATGCCTGGGTATGTATACTATCTACCATATTTGTACATGTTGTGGCTAACCTTTATATATGAACCCGGTATAACTCGGATATGACTATGTATAACTAGCTATGGCTAGGTATGAGTCATGGTGAGGAGTAGGGATGACTAGGGATGGGTATGAGTCAGCATAAGTCAGTAGTAAGTCATGATGACACGGAATGACTCATAGTGAGTCAGAGACAACCATGAGGTGCACAGCCAGTGCACAGCCTCATCAGGTAAGCGAAAGTCTAGACCTAGCTTATGTAAGTAAGTCATGTGACTGATTAGATAAGATCAGAGAATGAAAATTGAGTGAATCTGAGTGGAAAACGTCTAAGTCCAGAAAGTGTAGGAAAAGTTGGTGGACATTAGTGAAGTGTAGCCATGATTAGGATAAGAAATGGTGTGTTCGTAATATCCCCACTCCTCTCTCCACCTATTCCCAGCCCCCACAAGCGATTCCAAAGCCGAACACAGGAGCGCAACAACGACAAAGTGTTGAATGCAGGGTACAACTGCACAGACGCATGAATGGAGTCATGCAGCCATATGGTCGCAACGAGGGCTCAACGGGACAATCCAGAGCATTGAAAAGACGATGACGATGACTTACGGAGATCATCGATTCGAGTCAAGCAGGACCGAGATCGAGATGACGAGCGGGAGGGGTCGAGGGACAAGACGAGAGAAGTCAAAGGTCAAGGGAAGTACAAGAGGGGTGGAAACGACACTGAACGAGTTGGCGATCACGATGGTGATGGCGACGCAACAAGCGACATCGGTCGCGACTCTGACAAGTTGAACCTGTTGAACGTATTTACTATGGACAATTGTACAGTTCACTACATTACTACAAATGTTAGATGATTAGGTAATCACCACTGTACATACATATATTCAAACTCAGTCGATCTGAGTTAATATAACTCTTTAACCAGTACCACAATATTCCGTTCAGGTGAGCCAGTCACAATACTTCCAATGTGTGTCTAGCACTGTGCTGCTCTGGTAGGATAGGGCCTTAGGGCCTATTCCTTATACCAGTTCAACAGAACCGAAGATGATCACTGAGACCGTGCATCAAGACTAGTGTTTAAAAGTCCAGTCCTAAGACCGACAAAGACCGATGTTTTGATCTTTTACAGGACTGGTCTTCAATGGTCTTGGTCTTGGTCTTGGTCTTTGATTTTGGTAGAAATCCAAAGACCAAAAAAGACCAGTCACAACCGATACACAGCCACCCCCTATGTATTACTCTATTTTCCCTGATTTTTTCGGATTTTTCCTGATTTTTTCCTGACCTTTATGGATCTTATTTGATTTTCTAAGAGAAATATTGAGGTTAGTCATTGACAATATTGATCGACTGTCATAAAATTCATTCTATCATGTATTTACACTCTCTGAGTCACATATTTATGTATACTTCATTAGTCTGTGTTGAGAATTGAGTCTATGATTGGTCTTGCCTTCACATGTAACTTGATGCTATCTGATATATCACTCCAAATAACATGCTATGTTAAAATAGTCATATCTCCATGGCGTGTGAACTGTTTTGCTTGACCCAGGAACCAATTTGTAGCCAGGAACTGTTACTACGTTTGATGTCTCCCACGCTAAGCGGGATATTGGTTGCAACTGGTCCTAGACCGGTCGCAGCCGATAAAAGACCGTTTAGAACCAGTCTTCTCCAAATAAGGCAAACAACCAGACCGGACCGGACTTTTAATCACTAATAAAGACCAGTGCTACATGTGCAAGTTGATCATGTACTCACCAAGGCAGCCATCATCATTACTATTCCCCAATCACGCCAAACATCTCACTGGCACCAGTCACCCAAACCTACCGTGTCATTGAGGACGACTCAAATCGAGCCTATGAAGTCAGTCAAGCATATGCACACACGCATATGTATGATCGTGGTTGCTGTGAGACCACCAACTTACCAGAGTCACTGGAGGAGCATTGCATCAGGAAAAACCATTTCCCTATATAGAAGGGGTCTTATCTATATAGTGATATAGTTGCTATAGGACCTCTCATATTACTATATTATCTTTTTGAAAGTGAGATTGAGTACTATGAAGTTCTATAATAACTACCATAAGGTCTGATATGCATATTTACTTGTCAGCTTTAACTTTCATGAAGTTGTAGTGCAGAACCAGCTAACACCTCTACTTCATACTTATTTCAAGCTTGATAGATTTCAATGTAGCTACTGTACAGGCAAAAAAAGCAATAAAAGCGAAATTTTAAAAATATACACTTGATGGGTTTAGTACATCGCCGTCGTCATTTGTATCACATTCTCGGCGTTCTGGGTTGATCCGTCTTTTCCTAATGCGGTCATGGGAATTACGCTAGCCGGTGGCTGTACCAAACTTAGCCGACACCCTTGGCTTGACAATGAACTAAAAACCACGTAAAGCGACCTATAAACAGCTGAGATATAATTATTTCTGAGTCGGATGTCCAAATTCATACATCCAAAGTAGATACATATGTATAAAATCAGGATAAAGAGTTAAAAATACTCAAAACGTTTTGGGGAACAGGTGGGAATGGGGGTGGCCCAGGAAACTACAACTGGTTTCAAAAATGACTGGTTCAGACCGGTTTTTCATTTTTCCTCAAAATAAAAAAGACTGGACCACTTGAAATCAAAATCAGATGCAACTGGGGCCTCTCGTTTTGAACTTTGATGAGAAATGGTCGAACACGCAATATGATTGCATGGCAGCCGCACGGGAAGCACCATGCAACAATATGGCCACAACGAGAGCCCGACCGGTCCAAAATTAGAGTAGAATTTTTTTGAACCAGTTTTTTGTGGTTCGGGTCCGGTCCTGCCTAAAATAGGCAAAAAAACCGGACTTAACCAGACTTTTAATCACTATATATACTATCTATCATGTTTGTACATGTTGTGGCTAAACTTTATATGACGTGAGAACAATCTGAGTCATGATGACTAGTAGCCAATAGGAAGAGTGACAGTGTAAGATCATGAGTCATAAGGTAAGTCAGCCGTGGTGTCACGATGACTCATGCTGTCGACATGAGGTGGACAGTCATGTACTGCCTTGAGGATCTAGACCTGACTTTAGGTCACGTGATAAATCTGATAAGATAAGATAACAAAAGAAAAGGAAAAACGACTAAGTCCAAAGGTGAAGAGAGACCATAGTGAAGTGTAGGATGATTAAGATAAGGAAAAGAAGTGTTTATAACAACTTGCCTAACAATATAGTGACTCCAATTAGAGTATTTTACATGCACTACTCTTAATACTGTATGTTGGCAAGTATATCAACCAAAACTTACACATTGTCGGCTCTTCGTACAAATTTGGCAAGGTGCTGTTGGCCTCCCATTCTCTGACAAGCGTAGTCCAATCAGCGAGGACATTGGGGGTAAAACGAGCAGTGTATTGCTGGAAGATCTCGTCATGCTTTTGTAACATCAAGACAGCCTCTCTGTACTTGGTGAGTGTCGAAGACCCTGCAAGGCTCTCTGATTAGCCACATTGTGTGTCCACTAGGTATTACGATGACTTACCCAACGAGACCAGCTTGTGCCAATTAAATATGCCAGCAGGATCATGCGCTCTCCCAGCATGCTTCAAGGAAACAAGATATTGGTATTGACGGAAGCACCTAGTAAATTTGGTATATCAATTCTGCATGTAAGTCTGAGGCACAATAGGTATGATACAAAATTAACTACATACTGCAACCTTCAATCTGTTTTGTGAAGAATAGCATGGTAATAATTATGCATGGTTGTCTTGCCTTGGAGGGTGAGCTCATGAAAAGTGTCCATGAAGTCATACGTGAAAACTATGCGAAAACATGTGAGGGATGACAGATATCAGCGAAGACGAAGAAGTTGAACATGGAAGTCGACCTGGCTACACCCACAGAAGTGTATCTGAACATGATGTGCCCCTGATGAATTGAAGGCAAGAAATTTGGAATGACCAGCATGAGGCGGGACAGCGTTCTCCATTGTGTCCAGCATACACAGCAAGCTCAAGGTCTTTGAGAGATGGCCATTGGAACCTGTTTACCATCCATTTCTGTACTCATGTGTCAGAGAACAACCACACCTCAACAAACAGCAAACACTTATGTTGATGCGATGAAAAGGAATAGTCTTATGTGTGGCCACAATACAGGTGGCACAATACATCCGACCATATGAACAATCACGACAGTGGAAGGAGGCTGGCTCAGAACATGAATGGCAGCCGTAAGCATTGGTGGCGTCATGGACATGGTCAGCTGCAGGAATTTCTTGTGTGAGCATCTTGTTGAGGAAGATATGATGGACGGAAAGCCATTGCTGAAGGACCGTCTGCAAGAATACATTGACATCTGGTTATCGAGTAGCATTGGACCACGTATCATGTTGGTGCTCCATGTTGCCTGGGATGTTGCACTCGACTGTTGGGAAATGTTGACAGTGATGGGGACTTCATTCACTTCCCTGGCTGATGGCCTTGAGGAAGGATGAGATGAGGAAGAATTGAATGATAAAAGCAGCGGCAAGACCATCCGTTGGGAGCAAGTCCCACAATGGTTGTGAATATGAACAGTGTGTGAGTGCTGTGTGGGCTGGCCATTGCCAACAATGTTCAAGAGACAAGTTTTTTGAATGAAGAGGAGAAGGGCGACGAAGACGAAGACGACAACGACAACTGCAAAGGTCGCTTTGACATTGTGTGATGGGAACAAGAGTGTATATATAGGTTATAGAGTGAATTATGTGACATAACAATCAATGTCTGTCAATGTAACATATCCATAAAGGTCCAGAAAAATCAGGAAAAATGCGGGAAAATGTGGGAAAATAGGGTAGCTCATAGTGGTGGCTGTGCATTGGTTGCAACTGGTCTTTTTTCCAGTTGTGATCTGTTCAGTCCAGTCCAGTTGCCAGTCTTTTACCAGTTGTACAACTGGACTTTGAAATGCTAATTCATGCTACAAATACTACAGATATTGTTAATAAAAGGTGTTATATATATGCAGACTGAAAGACTCAGAATGTGCTTACCATGTGACATGAATATATGTGGTATGGAGACAGAAGAGCTGATTCAGAGGCTGGTGTACTATGGGATGGGAGTAGTAATAACCAGGGAAACTTGAAGCACATACCAGATATTGTATGGGAGATAATAGTCACATCTACTTGGCTGGAAGTTAAATATTTCAATAAATCTATGGTGGGACCGAAGAACTGAGCGAAACAGTCACGACCAGACTTAAATCACTTAGTAACCCTATTAGGAATTCTGTATGGTAGGCCATCCACTTTTGGGGGTTAAGTATATTAGGGGTAACCCATAATACTGTCACCGACCAACGACTACACAATATATTACCATAATCAAAAGTATGCTTAGTTCTTGCAACAATAAGTACATCAAGAATTCTCACAACTCACACAAAATTAAAATATCCTATATAAGTGAATTATTTGATAGGTGTTACGAACACTCCTTTTCCTTATCCTAATCACCCTACACTTCACTATGTTTCACTACGGTCTCTCTTCATCTTTGGGCTTAGTCGTTTCTCCTTTTCTTTTATTATCTTATCTTATCGGATCTATCACGTGACCTACTTACATAAGTTAGATCTAGACCCTCAAGGCAGTATATGGCTGTTTGCCTCATGTCAACAGCATGAGTCATCATGACTGTTATGAGACGATCTCAAGGACACTCAGCAGGGCCACTAGCACACTACCAGACTAGCAGACAGAGGGATAAAGGATATGCTGGAGTGCTAAAGCTCAATTGCGGCGAAGCAACGAATGGATTAGGCTGAGGTGTGCGGTAAATACATGGGGTTTATATAGATTACAGACTATGCGCACAGACCATCAACCGGATTGGGATGAGACAAAGGAATAGATATGAGAGGAAGAAGTGTGAGAATGCAAAAAGGAACCAGGCACGGGACAGAGTCTAGGCCATGACATCATTGCTGACTCATCTGAGTCTAGACCTGTCACGTGACCAGTTATGTAATAGATTACGTAATCCTGCAGGCAATACTGGACCGAAGTGAAGAATGAATCCAGTCTTTACCCCTAAGTGCAGCCAAGTCTAGTGTTCGAATCATGGAATGGGCAAAAGTTTGAAAAGTTTTTAAATACTATAACAATGACACCACGGCTGACTCACCTTATGACTTACAATCTCATGTAGTGTTTTAAAGTCTGGCGGTTGGGTTCAGTTTTTTTTTCTATTTTTGGAAAAACCGATCCAAAACCGGTTGCCATATGTTTCTGACTTTGGTTAAACTGAACTGGACTTTCGACAACTGGTCTACTTCGGTTGCCACTCCCAGTTGTGACTGGTTTTCAGAAGACCAGTCATGTTGACCTCATATCCGACCAAGATTGGACCTCATGTATACAGCATAATGGATAGTATAAAGGATTTTATGCCAGCAATAAATTTTCTTGTACTCGAACAATGTCTAACTCGACTCAAAAGTCCTCACGCCAGAAAGCTCCAACTGACAAGGCTGTACAGCTACAGCAGACCCAGAACCTGGCAACGAGAGTGATGATAATCAAGGTGATAAGACAGGAGATGCAGCCACGAGAGGAGTGATTGAGATTAAAAGCTCATCAGTATGTATCTGTTGATAATCAAGGGAAATATTAACATATGACTTGGACAGGATGAGCACGACATTACGCCTGCTCCTACCCGAAAGACAAAGAAACAGAATACGAAGGACTTACTGATCGTATTTTCCGATTATGTGAAAGTAGTGTTGCTAGGTCCGGTTCAGTCCGGTCTTTTTGCCTAATTAGAAAAGACCGGACCGAAACCGGTTTTTTTAAATTAATGAATTAAAAAAACCCAACCAAAACCAACCAAAACTGGTTCTAAATGGTCTTTTTGTCAGTTGTGACCGGTTAAAACCGGTTTAATTTAAAACTATAAAATAGCCCCTGTCCATAGCTTCAAAACGACCCTTATGTCAAGCAATTTGGTGTTTGGTTGTGGAGATATGATCATTTTAATATTTCACTATAGTGATAGTGGTTGCAAGTTGTATTGCATTATGAGAGTGGTTAAATCAGTGCTGCAAGCAAAAAATTACATAGATATGTGACCCATGCAATGTATATTGATAGCCATGCCACATTATATTATGTCTAATCCAGTAGAATCACTAATTTTGATTAGCTAACTATCATATTGAGCATAAAAGTCAAATCTAGCCGGAGAAATTAGAGAAAAATTAGAGAAAATAAGGAAAAAATAAGGCTGATAGGGGGTGTGGCTGTGCATCGGTTGCAACCGGTTGCAACTGGTTTTTTTCAGAATTTTCGGTCCTGTCAAAATGCAGGACCAAGACCAAGACCATCAAAGACCAGTTGCAACCAGTTGCAATTAACAGTTGTCGACAGTCTAAGTTGGGTTGGGTTGTCGGTCTTTTGACGGTCATAGGACTGGACCTGACAACACTATGTCAAAGTACGGTTCCTGGAGGATGGAACAATGGAGGGGCTATATGGGCGTTGGTGCAATGTTTGCAAGTAAGTCTTGGTTTGTATGATGGCAGCTGAACTAGTTACTTACCTTGAAATAGGGCCACTGAAGAGTTTGTGAAGAAGAAAAGAAAGCGGCGAGCGTTTCATATCGGGGAGAACTCATTGTATCAGCAGCATATCTGATCACACTATGAGCTGTGCAAATAACAGTGTGCTGAGCTGGGAATTGCTGAGAACCATCATGCAGTTCCATGGGATATCTTGAAGATGCGACAAGACAAAAAGCAAAAAACGAAGGGTGGAAAACAGATGAGTCTCGATGGTGTAGTACAAGTTGGTCCTGGGCCCTGAGCCTTCTCGTGAGATGATGTATTGAAGACTGTTGCTGAATTCATCGTTTGTGATGATCAGGTGTGTTGGTTTCAAGTTGGTACATATCTGCATAGCGAATGTTGATGTAAATATTTCAGGCTAGTCACTACTCATGGCTAACAAGCCTAAATTTAGGAATTGCCTAATAGCCATGAGGCCCGGTGCTACAGGAGCTGACTTACCGTCTACACACGATATATCAATGTTTATTCACAACTCATTTGTCTCTTTCCTCAACGACCTCAAGTCTGAAATCCAGGTGAGTTCCACTATACTTGTTTGTTTGGCTAATCTCACACTGCATATAGTCTTCACAAACCGGACACATTTCGACCATCATGGACCTCTGGTCTGTTGACCAGACGAAGGCCACATTTTTTGGACTAACCGCTCACTGAATTCGTATTGATTTCAAGACAAAACAATGATCACTCCGCTCTCAGATCATCGCTTTTCGGGGCATCTCGGGGCCACACACTGGCGAAAACCTTGGGTGCTACTTCATCCGGCTTTGCGAGAGGATTGGCATCATCACCAAGCCATCGTCCAAGCTTCTTTGTGTCACGGCAGACAATACCAGCAATAATGACACAACATGTGACATTGTCAAGTGGTTCCTATATCAGTGCAGTATTTACAGCTTCACCCCCAGCAAACAACGCCTACCCTGCCTAGCTCATGTTCTCAACCTAGCCATCATCGAAATCATGTCTTCCATCACCAAGATAGCTGCCCTTGAGACTGCCACTGCCATTTGGGAGTTTGATCCCTCACTTTCCGACAACTGAGTTCTCGGAAACTCACTCGACACGGTCACGGCAATCCGCACGCTCACTATCAAGGTTTGTGGGACCATTCATATCATTTGTCATGACTCGTTAACACAATATCTGGTAGATACAATGCTCCACCCAGCATATTGAATATTTCGAGACCCTCCAAACCAACTGCAGGATCCACCCAGCGCTCTTGGTTCCCCTTCACAGTAATATTAGATGAGGTACAGCCGAGGATATGCTTGGGCGATCGTACGAATTTCGGCAGGCAATCAACCTGTTTTTGGCCTCGACCAATGAACTCTATGGGTCAATTACGACAATCAGATGAAATGGTCAGATCATGAAATGGATCCCATGGGCAGCGTTCTCGCTCAAGCCAGCAGACTGGGAACGTGTCAACAATACCCATTTTATTATCGCGGTAAGTCATTCTCCTAATTTACTGATTTTTACTCAAGCTCTCAAACAGGATGCAAATAATTTACAGCAATTGTTACGTGTGTGCCGGGTAGGCCCAAATGTAGACCCGGTTGGAACAAGGAGAGAGCTTGCTGGGACGTCCAGACAAGACTCAAGCGCTCACTCAAGAGTAGAGCGACGACTCAGGGACCCTCGGCAAGATCTAGCAACAAGGAATGGATTGCATAGAGAGCATGGACACTAGGAAAGAGAGAGATAGCTAGGTAGGACACTAGGCTGGGTGACCGGGTAGGGTGGCCGGGTAGACCAAGGTTAGAGTGTCATAGCGCGAGAACCTGGGACTTAAGTATGATCCAAAGGTAATGACTAAGCAACCAGAAGGGAAAGGGAAGACTAAGGGTAAATGACGAACATCCAATGATCGGATGGAGGCATTAGACAGAATGACAAAGGACATCAGGAAAAATACCCTATGTCATAACTCACCATATGAAGCTATTTGTTGCTATATCATGCCATTTTCTGCTATATGTGCCTATATAGGTCATTTGGGCATTTAGGGCAGAAA
>JBBPRJ010000214.1:0-12902 GCA_038092975.1 Chalciporus piperatoides | reverse complement strand
AAGACCCCACAATGGACCGACTGTGACGGTATTTGAGCCCTTCTCGGGTGCGAAAGTCGGTGAGCATCTCCAGGTATTACCTGGGAACGGTACGGCGGCGGCGGGGGAACAGTCTGTCCCTGCTTCGTTCCCGACCGCGGACGATCGTACGTTGTGGTCAAGCCTGGAACGGATTTTGGAGTTACAGGCTGGGGTGGCTGCGATGCATGCTGACATGGAAGGCGTTGGTTCACGAGGGAACCATACTGGTGGGATTGGGAAACCCGAGGTTGGGTTCGCGTTTGGTGTTGCGGCCGGGGGTCCAAGTGAAGCTGGAAAGGCAGGCGTGTCGAGGAAGAAGTCGAGGAGGGGTCAGACGTTGCCGGTTGGAGATGAGGAGCAGGAACCGGAAGTTGGAGTTGCAGGCGAGACTGCCACGGATACCGATACCGATCATACCGAAGACGAGGATGAGAATGCGGACGAGGACGAAGATGACGATATCCATGGATATGGTAAACGGAGGCGGGACGACGAGTTTGCGACGATTGCGGAGCAGTTTGCACAGCGAAAGGCAGTCATTGGGGGGATTATGAACAAGGTACCTTCATCCGGGCTCATTCACTCAATTGTGTCGCTCACCCCTTTTGAAATAGCTCGATGATCTTTCGATGGCTTTGAAAACCTTCCATGCACTCCCGACTCCATTGTTAGACCTAGGGAATCTAGGGACGTCCGCGTCCCGCGCAAATACCGTGTCGTCAGCAGCATCCTCTCCGCCTCCTTTCAGGACATACCCACGACGAGCTTCCTCGCCGATTTCGTCCATCTCCCCCTCTCAAACCGGAGCCTCTTTCACTTCTCCGAGCGTACCCATCTTACCGCCCGTTCCACCCGCGTCAACCCTTGCACAGGTTGCACCTCCTGTTTTCTCGAGTGATCCGTATGTCCAACCTGGAATTGTACCTGTGCTGCCACGAGCGGCTGTGCCGACGATCATACCTGGCATTCACCATGCGGAAAGTCCCGCTGATATGCTGCCTCAGGACCAGTCGATCTTTCGGCGTCGTCCAAGTGGGTGATTGATTGCGTTCATGCATCAAGATCTCCGTTGGTGGTATGAATCGTGACCACAAACTCCTTGCTGTCATCAAGTTTAGGCCAGATCACCAAGTTACAGTTATGCAGTACGATCACTACTTAATTATGAAAGGAAGCAATGGATACAGATTGTAAAGTCCCGTAGATAAATAGATCATTTGGGATAACCGATATGAAAGGATGAATCAAGAACACTCCGTGATTGATGTCACAATCACGGATCTCGAGCATGCATACATGCAACAGATGTTACCAATCGCTCACTGCCTCCCTAATACTCACCCATTCCCCCTTCCAACAAGCGGAGCGCATCTTTAAGCTCCCTGATCGCATGTGCCGCATCTTCGTAATCAAGCGCCGAGATTGCAAATCTGCAATGCTTTTGTGCCTTGGCGATGATGCTCGGCGTGAGCTCCACCGGTCTTGTTGGTGGACGTGCGGTGACGCGGATGGGCTCGACAGCGGGAAAAGGTGACAGCGTTGATACGGGTGGTGCGGAAGGTACGACGCGAATGGGCGGTGAGGGAGGAGATGGAGGTGCGCCGTATGTGGGTGCTGAGTGAGATGGAGGCGGAGGTGGAGGGGGGACAAGGAACAAAGGGTCATTTGGAGTTGGAGATCCATATATCCCTGGACCAGTCCCTGATACAGTGGCTGGGGGTCCGGTGGGTACGAACCCTGGCGGAAGGTCAGAAAGTCTGGGAAGGGGAGACTCCGAATGCTCTTGTGCACGGAAAGGCGGGGACCCGGAAGGTGGTATTTGGGCTGAAAGTCGGGGAGGTGAAGGTTCGATTGGGATGGTAGGCGCGCCGGGAGGGGAAAACCTTACCCTGCCACGGCTGCTGCCACCGTTTAGAACGGGATCCTCGACAGGCTCCTCGTCGCTGAGTGCACCCTCCATGTCAGTGCTGACCCATGCAGTCTTTAGTTTGCTGCTGCCGCCGGATTTAGCTGCAGCCCTTGACATTGGGTCAACGACATGCTCGTGCCAGTTGTTCAAACTGTCAGAGCTACCTCCGGAACTACCTACTTCGTTCAGCCCAGGCGTTCGGGCCAGATCGAACCCGGGTGTGGCAGTGGTACTCCAGCACCCAGGGCTGAGCGCTTCATCGTCATGTTTGCCTTGTCCCGGAAGTATCGGGAGCCGGTTGGCACGGGCGATGTCGTCAGGTGGGATGGATGGGGGAGGAGATTGACGTTTCGGAGAACGAGAAGATTTAGTAGGAGGGGATGGCTCCCGAGGGGTAGGTTTGGGTGGCGATGGTGGTGGTTGGGGTTGTGATTCGAGTTCGCCGGACAGTGAAAGTTGAGGTGGCGATGTGGCGATCTCAGGGTCTAGCTGAGACCCTGCAGGCCCGGGTGTCGGGCGTCTGCCTTCACGGAAGGCCTTGGCTATGTCCGCTGCTTTCCATTTGGCGTATTTCAACTTGCCTTCTGACTGCGAGAATGTCGGCAAGCAAGAATGGGGTGTGTGGAATGGAACATACCGAATCCGACACGTCGGTGTCTCGGAATACTCGAAGGACTTCGAAGAAGCAGGCAGCTGCCAGGAACTTTTTCGCAGTAGATCTGGGAGCGCAGATAAGAGGCTGAGTGGCGTGAAAGAAAAGAAGGTAGATACTTTGATGCCCTGCCTGTCCTGTCCTCGTCGTCTGCCATCTTGAAGACCTTCAAGGCAAAGTTTTCGACATACGCGGCGCTAGCAGGCTCTATGTCGATGGCATCGTTTGGGCCCATCTCTTTCTTAAGGCGTTCAAGGGCATCGAGGAGGTTCAGGAGGAGATTGCGGGAATTAAGATCTTGTGGATTCAAGTTGAGAGATATGCCGAGCTGTGCGGCGTAATAAGCACCTGAAAGAAGATTGGAGGTTAGGCTACGTCGGAGGAGACGAGCGGAGACATACACCAATACGCGACAACGGGTTCGCGTTCTACGAGTTCTTCAGCGCGTTGAAGATAGGGTGCGATGGATTTGAGACCAGTTGAGATTGGGGGTAAACCGAGGGACATTGTGTGAGATTTCTGCAGGTTCAGGTTGGTTTGGGATGTGGTTATATAGGCCAGGAGTATCGGGGCAAGTCATAACAAATCTCGCTGGATTGGAGCAACGCAGATAGCAAAGCTAATTGTGATGGCGCAGCTCGTGGCATGGACGACACGAGGTACAACACAATACAAGACAACTATGACGCTCCGGCGCTGCTTGACACGTTTTGCTCATGTCTCCATCAATTCACCACCATGGTGTGTACAGCCTGAAAGCTAACCTTGAGCGCGCCTTGTTTTCCAGATCCGAAAGAACACAGCGAAGCAGAAAGCGGCGGGGCTGTGGAACGAAGTACATCCATTAATTCCAGTCCCGAATGGTCCCCTTCTCTGACGTCCTAGACCTCAGTCGGCACGACGTAGCTGAAATGATGCAGATGGTCCAACAAGGACTCCAGGTCACTCCACTGTTCACAGGATGGCATATCCACTTCGTGCCTTTCATCATGCTGTCGTGGTATGCTCCAAGTCTCACTGGCATTCGAAGCTGGTCCTAGATGCAATGACGAGGCAGGAAAACCATTTGCCCGACCATGGTTTCAGACCGGATCGAGATGGGCACGGATCTGGCCCTTGACGAATGAACAGTCCCCTTCCAAATGAACAGCGGACTTATCTCCTGAACTTTGCCAACAGAGTTTCTCCTTTGTGTCTTGCAGCATCTGCCAACAGACCGCCACCATCCGATCGTTTTCCACCAGTGCGAAAGCAATGTCGACATTCTCAACAGGCCAGCGCCATTTTCAAACGGCTAGATCCAGACTCTCCACGCTCGTCGCTCCGGACCTTTCCACAATCCCCTCCTCCACCCTAGTCACATCGTCTACCACCAGCTCTTTCATATCACTTCCCAACAATCGATCCGGAACACTTGCCAGTATCTCCGATGTCAACGCACGCAGCCCTCGTCCATCCAGCACGAGTGTCAACGGCAAGCCTTCTGACGCGGGTGCAAACGACTTGCTGCCAGCATTCCGATCTGCGTCATCCATGCGGGGTCTTCTCCTCGCCGAGATGGGTGACTCGATGGTTGAGCTAGACATCTACGCGCAACCAGGTGGGTCGGGGTATCGTGTCGGTCAAAGGATCGATACAGGGTTCCTCACGCCTGGCGGAAGTTCGCTCCCGGTGAAGGTCAGCGAGCCATTTCAAATTGGCAAGGAGGTCTGGCGGGAAGATGTCGAGGACACGAGCAGTCGAAAGGGCACCTGGCGCAAGAAGCGTGCCGCGCTGACGCTCGGCAGGGGGAAAGACAGGGACGACGGCAACCCCATTTCCGCCGGTGTAGGCTTATCTTCAAGCGACACGCTACTTCAGATATCCGCTGCCCCCCAGAAGAGCACGTCCGAACTACGCACCCTCTTAGGGAACTCTGCATTCCGACTGAAGCGAAACGCTTCTGTCATCCCGCCTACGTCCTTCCAGAAGGCGGCTACCACCGACAATCTTTCCCCCACCGACGAGGACGATTTCATCCCCACCGCTCTTGCGCTCGAGAAAGCCAAACCACGTGCGCGCGTCGAAGTCGATATCATCCTCGAGAGCGAAACTTGCGTCCAAGGCAACCCATTGAAAGGCCACATCATGATTCATGTCCGTAAGAACGCTGACAAGAAACACAACACGCCCATCCTCCTCTCCAAGGCGAAAGTTCGCGTTGTAGGGTACGAAGCAATCCCGTATGGGAACATCCGATGCACGTTCTACCAGTGTACGGCCAACTTGTCCGATGTCGCGCCAGCTTGGGAAACCGTCCTCACCAGCCCGCCCGATGAACACGGTTGGGCAGAAGCGAAAGAGGGCATCCACGTGCTACCATTTTCGTTGACCCTTCCCCCCGATGGATCTTGTGGAACTGCGAAAGGAACCTTGAATATTCATTCAGGACTAACCCTCAAATATTTCGCGATGGCCTCGCTCAGACTTAAAGAGCCGGATACCTCTACAGAATCCGTCGCACATTTCTATCGATCATGCGAAATTTGGCCTCGCCTCTCGTTCACCGAGAAGCTCTCACCTGCTCCGCGCCCTTTGGTCGGTGAAGCTGCGAAGAGTGTATTCATGGGCGGAAACGGGAAAGTGAAGTTGAGTGCGGCGATGCACAGGCTTTATTGGGTTGCTGGACAGCGGTGTGTTATACACATGCGTGTAGTGAACGAGTCAAAGAAGACGGTCAAGGGAGCTTCGATCACGCTACTGAGAACTACGACTGTCTTCAGGCCACTCGGGGGACGAAAGGGGAACACCGACTCGGATCCGGACGCGTGCGAGACGATGACAATGAGAAAGGTGCTAGCCGCAAGCGTACTTGTAATGGGTCAAAAGTGTGCCGAAGGCCATGCGAGCGCAAAGGGGTGGTGGACAGGGGTAAGGCCTGGAGATACGGCTGATTTCGTACACCACATTGTCCTACCGGTGAGTTTATTTTGCCGTCCCATTAAAGTTTGATGGTACTGATCGAAGAGGGATAGGGTGATGCGTTGTCTGTCTCCCGCGTAAGGCTTTTGGAGGTGGAATACACCCTCAACGTCAATGTCACCACAGGTGGCCTGGCCTCAGACGTCGGAGTGACGCTACCGATCAGAATCATCAACTTCCTCTCCATTGATCCCCCGCCAACCACAACCATTTCACACCTGCACGGTCGCCTCCTTGCCAAACCACAGGTCGTGGGACGCACTGACACCTGGTATCGCAAGTCTCGTCTCAATACCCAAGTTGAGGAAACGGTTCCGGGCATGAAGTATTCAGGTACCGATATGACGGTGGTGGCGCAAGACGAGATGGGATCAAGCATGACCCAGAGCTCCATTGCGACCGAGGGTCTACTCTCCGGAAAAGACGCGAGTGGAGAATCGACGTCCGTCTATCCCCCTTCCGAGTCTGCAGCAACGATCGCACCACAACATCTAAATGTCAGCTCATCTCTGGATGAGATTGATCGCGTCATTGGGTCCGATTCGCGAATACACAACTTTGTCACAGAAGCGGGTCATTTGACGATGTCAGGATCGATGGGACCCCAACTTGGACCGCGTGGCCCTCGCGCACCACGTCTTTCGTCGCTGCCAAGGTTGATAACCACCCTTGGTCCCCAAGGAGAGAGCACGCCCCGAAAATACGTCAGAGCGAACACGTTGCCGGACCGTGTGCCAGAGAAGAGAAGTGGGGAAAGCGTCAGGCCGTTCCTTGGGAGACAGCCAAGCATCACACGGACTTCTTCCATGCTCGTTCCTAAGACCGCCATGAACGAAGGAATACAGAGGGAAGTGAAGAACAGGTCAAAGTCGGAGATGTTGTCTGTGTACGCTCGGTGAAATTGGGGTCTGTGAATGAATGAATGAAGGTGGTAAGGTGGGGCGGGGTGGGGCGGGGACTCTTCTACGCTTCTGTGGAGCGAACGGTATAGCTCATTGTAGCCATCGTCGGAACATTGTTTAGGAGCGCGGATCATACATTCTGGACTTAAAATACATGCTGCTGAGTTCTGTGTGACGAAAGAGGAGCAAGCAAAATTCTGACAGGCGTAACTCGACATGGGGCTGATAGTGGCGCTGGTGTATGTCTAGTACATTTCCAGACTCATGCCATCATTGATCTCGTAGTCTTTGAGAGTGATATGGTCTTTGTAAATTGTGTACCTGAACAAGGTGTGTTATCGGCCAATGAGGATGACCTCCTGAATGAACTGGAACTTACCATTTCTTCAGCTGAATCTTCGAGTAGTCAGTACCGATCTGCGCAGCAATAAGTCGCTTCAGATCGCCGACTGTATCGTCGGGGCTGCACTTGACACGAACTGCGCACTCAGCGGTCAGATAGGGTCCAATAACAGACTATGATACACACCTTTACGACCGAGACGATCGTTGGCGATAACCTATACCAAATCAAAATGACCGAGTGCGAGTTTTACCAAATGAACGCACGCACCTCGATCAACGGCATCGCTGTATGGACTTGAGTTGCACTGGCGCAAGTGTGACGTGTGATGCCACCGTTAGGTCACATGAGACGAACGCGTGACATGCGCGTGAAGCGTGACACCTTCCGGAGGTTGCATCGATGGCGCTCGCAACGCCAGTCAGAACGGGAACAGTGACAGCTGCACCGACGGCGTATCGCACATATCCTCAACAACAACCTCAGAGAGCAGCTCCAAATATCACAGATGACTACGAACGTGAGCGCCTTTCAGTTTGGCACGAACGGAGGTTCTGAGCATCGCCGCAGGATGGTACACCGAGCAGGCACCCAACAATCGCATGGTGCTCTCGATCTGGTCGGGAATACATATTGAAATAGGATGGGCACTAGACAGATTGCACAGGCTCTGCACCAACGACCAGTTCATTCTGAAGACTCTTCCAGGTCTCACCGATGCACTCTTCGAATGGCCAGAATGGTATGTCAAGGAAGGCCATCTCGAGTCCGAGAAGTATCCTTTCTTCTCCCTACCCGCAGAAGCAGACAGAAAGCGCAGACATGCCCTCGAATCCCTCTTCATTCTTCGCAACGCGGCGACAAACGAACCCAACGCTCTCGAACTCGCAGAGTACCGCCGAACGCGCCCTTTGATTTACGACACACTCAACAACCTCGATAGCACAAGTGATGCCAACACCGAGTTCATTCTCAATATCATTGAGCTTTTGCAAGCAATCTCGTTTAGCATCATCCTTCCTCATCCGAACTCTTCGGAGAAGGGTCCACTTCCACCCTTGATCAGGATCGCGGGATATTCGTTGAATCGTACCTTCATCATCACGGCGTTCACGGCGCTTGTACAGCTCTTCTCTCATCCCCCGAACGTGGCACGGTTGGAAACAGATTCCCCCGCCCTCTCTGCGGCACTAAAATACCTCCCCTTGTTCATGGACAAGCCCCTCGTCGAGGCATCTTTGAACTACCTCTATACACACCTTTCGCATCCACCGATGGCAAAAGCATTTCTCCTCCACCCATCCATGCCGAGCACTCTCAAAGTGTTGGTCAGTCTTTTACTTGTCGAACAAGTGGAAGAGGAGGTATCTGTGGATATCACGGGGCCTGTGCGCACAGTCTCTGCGAACACGACCTTTGTGACGCCTGTTCATGACCTGACAAATGAAGAGCTGGAACTGCTATTGCCCATGCCGGAACCGACGCGTTGTTATGAATGGTATGTTGCAGCAGTTGCATTCTTACGCATACCTTGTTCACGTTGTACGCTAGGATGAAGGCTATGTTCGTTGTGGACCCAGACGGTGAACTAACTCAAGTTGACTTTTGGAACCTCTATAAAGATGCGTTTACGCCACATGTCGACCGTTTCCCTGTCCTTGTCGCATCCGATGTGATCAAAAACGTTAACATCGTATTTCCTCAAGCACAAGCCATGGTCCTCCCAGGTCCACCCCCGCGATTCGTCGTTCGTGGGGTCAGCCGCAGGAAGGAAACGCAGGCAAGTCAACGATTCAAGTGCCAGTGGGACAGATCCCAGTGCATCGCACCGCCTTTCTCGAGCTCCGGTGAATTACTTGATCACGTCCTCGAACATATACGTGCTCTAGACGTCACCTATCCATCTTGTCTCTGGTCCACTTGCATCGTCGCGCGAGTACCAATAGCTCATTTGAGACTACATGTACTCACGCACATACCAAGCTCGCAATCTCCTGCGAGACACTCTTCACAAGATGACCTCGTCACGGTCTCAGCGGACACCGAGACGTATCCCTTCGTAAACCCTACTCTGCGTCCGCCGCCACCGCCGCGTTCTTCGACTGTGAAGTACCGTCGCCCTTCGGTCGATCCCCCATCTTCATCTCTGACAGCACTGCTCATCATTCGCATCCTCTTCCATATATCATTTGTCGCGACAGATCTGGCACCTAGAGCGGACGGTGAACGATTTGGGTTCCCGGGAATAGTGGAGGAGGATGAGGGAGAGACTATCAGCGAGGACTATGGAGGCGAGGTGGAAGGGGAGAGAAGGGGACGGAGAGCGTTCGTTGGAGTTCGGAGGATGTTGGAGGGTGTTAGGATGCGAGATGAGGCGCTTTCTGGTTGGATTGCTGAGATGGTTGACGCGGCGTACGATGGATTGTTGCAATGAATGGCGTGAGGGACGGTATTAGCTGAAAAAAGCCCAGAGTGTTTGGACGTCCATAAAGTTCCTGAACGCCTCCTAGATGTACTGTCACGGTAGTATATCGTATTCGTATAATTTAAGTTCCAGTTTCGATGGAGAGCCAGTGGAGAGCGTCTACAGACCGCAACTTGAAGAGGATCTTGTGACTTGTCCAAGTTCTTCGATTCAGACTTGGGGCTTCACAATGCCCTTACTGACCTTGTAGTATACGATCGACGAATCTGCAGAACAGATCGCGACATATAGCGCTTCTGGCGGGTCTGCGAGCTGGCTACCCAGTGATGTGAAAGCGTCACGGATCCTGGATGAGCAGATGAAGCTGATAGGGATATTAGGGATCGATGCAAAGACGTACCACGACGTGCTCAGAGATTCCGCGAGTGCGCATGGGACGACTATGCTTACTGATGGTGGTTCGCCCGCGGTCTGTCATTCGCGTACCATCCAGTTGCGATGGGTTGAACCGACGGGATAGGAAATGGAAAGGCTGATAAGGGGCTGGTTACACAGTAGGAACGGGACGCACGAGTGACGGTCGGAGTCCTTTGATCGCTCCTCGTCCGCAATCTGGAAGCTCGAGCACGACAACATCTGTCCATTTCTGTGCTGTCCGTATTGAATCCCCGAGACGATTGGTCGATGGAGGACGCGACACGGAGGAGAGACACAAAGACGCACCTAATGTCACGTCGTTGTAAGTCTGGAGGAGAACACCGGCGGACTTGGGGTATTTGGCGATGAACTCTGAGAGTTGGGCATGCTGGCGCTGACGTTGAGCAGGGTCTGGGATAGTTCTTGTGCAGAGCACTTACCGAGGGATGAGACTGCATCGTTTGAGGATGGCAAGTGGTTACGAGTGACCATACTAGATCTCTTCGTAACCATACACTGAACCACCACCTCATCTCACGATCCCTACCTCATGAATACCTCGCGAACATTACTGAAACCAAGCTCAAGATATATTACACTTGTGAACAAGCTCTTCCAGGTACGGGGTCGCATGTAAGCGCTATGCTACTACCTGGCGTCTAACTCGTGTGTAGGGTCTAAACCCCGCAGAGATATCACCCAATGACGCACCTCAGCAATTCTGGCGATCTTTCTTCGCTCTCGAGATCGACCGCGACTTCCTGAACAAGTTCATAGCTGCCCTCCCCAAGGACGAGTGTCTACATGTACACAAGGTCCGTCTCTTCCCAGTCTGCTTCGTGCATGCTGACTAGCCATGGACGTCGTCCTGTTAGTAGTCAGTTCTAAACACGTTGTCTGTAACGTGCGTCGGTTTTGCAGCGAGCAGCGAAGAGGACGTGATCATCCGAATACGCGCCATTCAGACACTCTCCATCCTGTTACGAGGCGTGCTGGCGAAGAACTTGGCAGGATGGGAGGTTATGGTTGTGTTTGCTGGTGAAGTCAACGAGAGCGACAAGGTGTTCATGGTGAGCTGCGTTCTGTCTATTGTGGGTCGCTGCTGTACTGATTGACGGGTGGGCTCTCGCAGGGCTTTGTGGAAATGATCGCCGAGGTTCTTGGGGATGACAAGGCACCTGGTACACATTTGATGCGTCTGCTTCATGTAATGACGCTGATGCACCCATTTTAAAGCTACGCTACGACATCAGGTCCTTCAGCTGGCCGTGGTATATACGAGCAGCATCGGCCAACTCAGCCCAGGCGCTTACATGCTCCGCAGAGACCTCTTCCCTCCCATAGTGAATGCAAGTTGACAACGCTGCTGTCATAGTCCTACGGTTTGACTTACTGGTCTCATAGCTCATCAAATCCCCCGAAACAGAACGTTTTGCGTTTGAAGCGACCCTTTTGCTTTCCCTTCTCGCCAATTTTCATAGATCTGATGCTGCAAAGTTGAACCCATACCTTCAGCATATTCGGGGCACCATTGATATAGAATTGATGAAGAAGATATGTTGGGCTGCAGATTTTGCTTGTGATGCCGCTGTCAAGTACGCTTTCACCTGGTTTTTTGGTATTGGCGACTGATCGCTGGCTAATGGTCGTATCCAGGGCCTATCAGGAGATATCTGATGATTCAATGCCGACGTTCGCGAAAACGGTTGGAACGTTGATCACGTCCTTGCGACCGGATCGTGCATTGTCCTCGCAACCTCTCGATCCACCTCGTGAATTGTTCAAGAATCAGTAAGTACTTGCAGGGTGCTATTCATTCGCCATTTGACCAGCGAGCGACTGTAGGCCTATAGAAGCTAGTGTTTCCCTCCTGCCCCTCTTCGAGTTTCTCTTCTTCAACCCGCGCTTTACCCAGGTCTTTATGGACGGAACTCATTCTGACAACGGAGCAAACCAGTCAAAAATTCCACCTCTTTCTTATAGCATTCTATCTCTATCGTCGTATTTATTGACGCATGGGACGTCGTCGGCTTCTCCGCGAGCGATGGCATACGCGAATCTCGCGATGAACCTATTGTTAGTCATGTCTGAGAACCCTGCAGTGATGGATATCTTTTGTGGGGAATCCGTGCAGAGTATCCGGCTCTGTCGTCAGGTATACCACTCTTCCAAGTGAACTAAAGTTTGTTTGCTGATGTCCATGCACAGAGAATGCCGTTGTTGCCTCCCCCAGCAACCAGGCGACCTGCGGTTGGCGCACTCTTGGATTGCTGCGTTCTATGGCTGCGACATAACTTGCACAAACGTCTGGAGGTGTACACTTTCACGTGCGTCCACTCATCCCGAGTTCCGTGAACGGTCTTGACCCTTGTGCAGGACGTGCATATGGATATGTCATCGTGTGATTTGGTATTTACACAAGGTTCGGGTGCGATTAGGTAGGCTGAGAGTTCCGGACATGTGGGTGCCTTGGTAACGCGTGAGTGTTCACAGACTACGAATGGTTGGAGCTTTGGAAAGCGATCATCGCGTTACTTGCCTTCCTGGCCAGCAAACTGGATCACCTGACTACGACAGGTGGTGTAGAGAGGCTGATTCAAGAGGTGAGAGATCCCAACTTGGGTCAAGCCTCGTGGGATGACAATTTCCACAGACGCTCCGTTTAACAGATTTTACGCTATCAAGAGCGGAAGGTCTCTTACCGACGCCTGGGGATATCCATTTATTCATTGTGGGTCACTTTTGACGTCTCGCGAGCCTAGTTTGACGTGCTCGGAACACAGTATGAGTTGGTGCGATCTTCCAACGTGTTTCGCAACCAGACGGTGGTTCTGCAAACGCTCGCGCAACCAGGATCAGACCGGAGAACGTCGCTTCGGTCCGACTCTGCGTCCAAATCCCTGAAGCGTGTGTTGGGTGTTATCTCATACTATGAAGGCCAGCTATCGGCGAGTACCGCGCGAACGGCCAAGGGTTCACTTCGTGTCGTTGCCAAGCTCGTAGAGAAGGATGGTGTGCATGGTGTGCACGACAGAGATGGAGACGAAGAAGTGTGAGTTGATTGGTCGATTTCGATTGCCATTCACAAATTCCGTTGACCCTGGATACAGGCACCGGGGAGAGGACGTGATTGGGTTCATTCGTTACGGAGCCTCGGATGCGATGTCTTTGATGCCTTAATCGCTGAACATGAAAGCGGAAGTGAGCGGACCTATATTGCAGTATTTGGGAGGGGCCTGGGCTGGCATGAGATTATGTACCACGGCACCCCG
>JBBPRJ010000213.1:0-12952 GCA_038092975.1 Chalciporus piperatoides | reverse complement strand
TGCAGGTTCGCGGAAGACTTCAGCGGATCTTCTCGTAATGACACTGCACTCAGGGTGAACGACAACAAGGTCAAGGATCACATGCGGGAGCTATGGAGGAGTGGGCCCGTACCAAGGGATGTATCGGGAAAGTACACGATCTGATGGTTTCGTTGAGGTCTATTTAGGAATCCCTTCTACCCACAGGGAGTTTACGCAGATGCTTTTCAAGTTTGGAAAGGTCTCCCCGGATATCCGCAAGCGTAGAAACATCGACAAATGAAAGGCGCGCTCGGTCAACGGCGATGCATCCGGACGGGGAACCAACAGCAGAAGCGTAGTGTTTTGCCATTCCAGCACAGACATGATCACAGATTTGGAGAGAGTGGTTTGGGAGTATGGTAGACCGCCCTGGCCCTGATAGCCTGACGCAGTGGAGAGTAAGAGGAGTAGTTTATCCGCATCCCACCATGATCAGTGTTTTGCGACTGTCTATTAGCGCAAATCCATCCAGAGTACGTCAAGCGCTGGTTCTTCGAATGCCCGACGCTGGTGTAGTGATGGGGAATGTGATTAAAGATATTCAGAAGAATTTCTTCGATATATGGCGGATGAAAAGCAAATGCAATCCCGAAGTCGTAAGTTTTAGGAGGCTTACCATAATGGGATGTAATTGACGTCATCGAGCAAAGCAGCTCTTGAGAACATCGTGCACCCGCTCAAACCACAAGACTCTCAAAATCAGATACGTGGAAAATATCGCAACATCATGAACAACAAGCTTAGACCTCCTCCAGGTCCCGGACCACGATTCGGGGTGAGCATGTCTGATCTCCGACCATTTCGAGAGACTAACTTCGTCTGAAGACCCTCTTCAGTGGAATGGCGGTTGTGGCCACTGGGTTCGCTGCGTGGTGGTACGGAATGTTACATTAGTTTGTAACATTAGCGCAAGGGGGGGCTTTTGAACGGTAGGACATGCTAGTAAACATCGAACAGCAATGACATCATGCCCAGCCTGTGTGCCCCTATAAAAAACTAGGAGTCGGCCCTCAACACATCCTCAATAGACAAACAGCGAACTTGCCTCTGAACCAGCGCGTCCAACAACACACAACCGTCATGCGTCCATCTTTTATCTTTCGTCAGTCCCAACCTGAAAACTTCTCTTCTCGTTACTGGCATAATCAGCCCGGGAGAAACAAATTCGTGCGCATATTATGTCTCTCTGAAGCTCTCACCATTGATGAATCTCTCGCACCAGATGATAGCGACCACCGCTATCATCGCCGCGACAACGCTCGCTTATTATTGGGGATATCAGGATGTAGAGAAGAGACACAGCCCTGAGCGTGAACGTGAACGTGAACGTGAGTATCGCCGACTTTGATCACTTCCCATCAAATATGTGCTAGGATCGGCAGCATCATGAGAATGAACTAACAACTGAACATTCACCAGGGGCGGCTGCTAGCTTGAACACTGCTGGAGAAAAGCGACGCTGAAGGACGTTAATGGGAGTGGCCACCACTCACGGAGGCCCAGTCACCATCTTCCGGTCATCTTCGAAAGGACAAAACGATATTGAAATTATGTCAATACATTCGATACTTTTCCCCCCTCTGTAGCGACTATGCTGTCCGGAAAGAGCCAGGATTTGTGCATTTTAGTTCAGGATGAAGGTTCAAAATCTTGCCTAAGAACTCTCATACAGCTACACTCGTCCGCCTCGCCTTTGATTGGTCGATCAAGTAGTGAAGCGTAGATGTGTTCTCATCGCACCTAACTCTTCGTTGAGCGTACGAATCACCACGAAACAAACGAAACTCACAGACTGGATATCGATTGTTGGACATCCCCTAGCGCCTTTTGCGCAGCACGAAGCATGGGTGCAAACTCCCCACTTCTATCCCTCAAATAACGACCGTGAGACATCAAAACTGCCTGGATCCACAGCAGATCGAACTCCAGATGCGGACTGTTTTCGAGGTGCTCTGAGATGAACTGTAACATCCCGGAGACATATACCACCGGAACCTGTCGTGCGACTAAACGCACATCGCTTCGCGGAACGCTCTCGTAGACTCGCTGGATGATGGGTTTCTCGTTAAGTCTGAAAGCAAGAACGAGTGCCTTGAGGAACTGCTTCTCCGCGAGTGTGTCGAGGACGCTCTGGGGTGTGAGGTCTATGGTAAGATCGAAAGGATCGAATGCGAGGGTATCGTCCAGGGAATAGATGAGTAGTCCTTCCGTACTTGCTGCGGCCCATGCGCGACCCGTGGGCGAGAACCGAACACATTTCGTTCGTGCTTCCTGGCGATACTTCCGAACGGACATATCCCCAGCACCCCGTGAAGCACCCGGCAAGGTCGTGTCCATCCGATCTTCCAAATCGCTTGCGTCACCCCGATCGTCGATCAGATCGGTGTTGATCCCTGCGCTGTTCACCTTCCGGCTATCCAAGAACTCCTCCGTCCCATCCAGTGAAAGGTTTTCGGAGATTTGGAACTTTTTGAGGAGAACCCCCTCCCGAGCGTCGTACAAGACGACATATTTGCTGTTCCCTCCTGTGAGGATGCATGTACCGTCGGCAGTATAAGCCATGCTGGTAAACGTTTTGGTAGAAGAACTATTGGCGGCTGATACCCTGTCATCGGCTTTCCGTCCTCCAGAGATGTCCTTGCGCCCATCAATCAGATTCGTCTGCTTGCCCGACTGAACGTCAAAGAAGGTAATCTGGCCATTGAGTGTCGATGCCGCGATCTCGGCCCCATCTGGGCGGAAAGCAACCGATAAAACGTCCGATGAAAGAGTGAGGGTCTCGCAAGCACGAGATCGACCGAAAACACTCCATACTCGTACGGTCTTGTCCCAAGAACCGCTGGCAAGTTGGTTTGCCCCCGAAGGACAGAAGGCGAGCGATGATATGGGTGCCTCGTGACCGGAAAGGACATCTAGAAGTTTTCCCGTTTGCACGGACCACAAGAACACCTCAAAGGAATCCGTGGACCCCGCTGCAACTACTTCTCCGGATGGGTCAACGGCGAGTGCCGAGAATTGGGCGGGAGACGGGGATGTGAAGGTACGAAAGTTGCGATAACGAACGAGGTCGAAAGCCCGCACGGTACCATCAAGGGAAGCAGAGAAAAGAATGGATCCTTGTTTGGCAAACGTCACGTCCATAATGGGTGCCGTATGCTCTGAGAAGGTGACAAAGCAGAACCCTGAATGAACCGACCAAACTTTGACCTTGCCATCATCACCCCCTGTGGCGATTGTTTGTCCATCAGGTGCATAGCCGAGCGTGTTCATATCAAAGTAGTGTCCTTGCTGCTTGAGGATGTACGATTCCGACTGCCATTCCCAGACAAGGAGTTGGCCAAGCTTTCGCGCGCCGAAGGCGAGCCATTCTCCCGATGATGATATTGCCACAGAAGATATTTTTTCCTGCGAAATGCTGAGCGTGTGTATGTTTGTGAACTGAGGCATTTCCCAGAGGCCAAAGACGCCCGTGGATAAGCCGACAATGAGGAGGTTGGATGGTGGATGGAACGTCGTGCAGACGACTCTGGTGTTTGGGAGGTTCAAGTAATGCCGCTCCTGAACGCCCCACCGAGTCATTGCAATGGAATCGGAAGCGGGAGATGATGTAGGTACAACCGCTGCATCGTCATCGTTGTCAATATCTTCTGTCGCCTTTGCCTTCCACGTGAATACCGCACCATCACGGCTGACGGTATATATCTTCAAAAGAGTGAGATTTCGAGCCATGAAAATGCATCACGACCTACAGCCTTTCCCTTGGACGAGAAGTAGGCACCAATCACGGCGTCACGGTGACCTGCGAATGTTTTGGGGCGGAAACCCTCCAGTGGGTTAAGGGTGAACAATCTAGCTGTCATGTCACGGGATGTCGTGATGAAGCAGCTTCGTTTCGCAGATTAAGTCCCAAACAAGACGATCTGCACCCGACCAACTCACGTTGAATCTGGGGACCAGCGAATGCTCAAGACTTCATCATGGTGCCCGGTGTAAGTCCGGTGAAGCACGAAGGGGGCAAATTCACGAGCAAGATGGTTCGGAGTGCGCCAGACCTGCACATGGGAGTCGTGTGTCACGGCGATGTATCTGTGATGTTAGTCAGAGCAGATCCAAAGGTCCGGATGATCACAGATACTTACTTTCCATCCGGTGAGAATTGTACATCCTTCGCAGGTTTTTGGAAGTTGAAATGATGAAGAACGGCACCGCGTTTAAAGTTGACGAGTAAGGCACGACCGTCTTCATCGACCGAGATGAGAAGACTCGAGTCAGGCGAGAGGGAGATGACCGCTATGTTTTTCCTGTTCTCAAAAGGGAGCGTGCGGGACTTGTTGCTGTGGAAATAGGTCGACAACAAGGTGATGAAGGATCCGAGAACAGCTCACTTGACGAGATCGAAGACGGCAACGCGATTTCCTACCGGACTCAGCAAACTATTACCGTCTGGAGTGAACAGAACATTTCCTTGTCTATACACAGTTCCGCAGATATTTGAGAACTGGATAACAGTCTCAGAAGGCGAGGTCTTTCAATTGATCATGCGCACCTGATAGTTGGCCTTCATGGGGCTGTAAAATATGCACAGCCACATTGGCTTGCCCGACCTTATGTCAGCATCAAATTGGTCTTCTTGATCTCTCCGTCGCCATTCATCACTTCCTCTGAAATGTATCAATCTCCTATATCGCTCCAAAACCAGTTGATACCATGGAGCGATACCGAGGGTCAATAATTGTTCGACGGTAAATAATTCTCCTATTATGTATGACCTTTTTCTTGGCTCGATGATGCCTCGAGGCACGAGACTTCAATGCGCCCAGTCTCACCCGCTGGGCGCCGGTCTGTAGAAAGGCAATTCACCCGCTGCGCCACACTGATCACGATAATCATAATAGGCCAAAGGTAGTAACATTCAACCAATAAGATTAATCATCTGTTCAACGGTGAGTACGTCAACTACACCTCGAAATATCACAGCAAAACTCGAGCAGGTATCTACGGTTCAGAATCTGAGGTTAAGTAAAATACAAGTCGTAAACGGGTCGTGTCGTTGCTTATAACATTGACCAGGTACTCGTCAAGCCACCGAATACGGTGCCCGGAGAAGCGTCGCGGATAGCTGACTGTTGACGGTAGGAATGGCCGTCAACGGACTGAGGAACTGTCATAATAGATGGTTCAGCTACGCAGCTACACCGCGTTGATTGAGATCACTTACCCCATGTGTTGCTGTGATGGGCGCAGCGTCGGTGCAAAAAAGAAAACATCCACTGTGATCCACGTCCAGAGCCTCAGTCTGGAGGGTGAGCGGAGGAGGTGCTCTGCGCCTCAACCTCCCCAAACCGACTACCTTTTCCAAAGGCTCGTCGTCCCAAGGAGCAGCCGGTTCCTGCAACGCCTTGAAAGGCACCTGATCTCCCCGCTTATCAGGAAGGGCAATCGAGAATTCCTCTTCGGAATCGGAGGTGTCCGCAGAGCTCGCGTACGACAACTGCGGTGCCTCGTGCTCGTCCGTGTTGTTGCCGAGTTCCTGGAGATCCTCCGGTTGGAGTTGACTGCATGCTACTGGCGGCCAGGTGTACACGAACTTGGCTTCCTCGGCTGCCCTCGTCTCTTTGAGCCCGCTCACCCACTTCTTCGCCTGGATCGCCTCGAACGCGGCCTCGTCCTCTTCGGTGATTGCCACGTTCTTCCATGGTTTCTCTTTGGAAGAGAAACCATCGGAGAGCGAGGACCCCGCTGCGTCGGCGTGACCAGAAGGGTTGGTGAAGTTGTGGCGCGACGCGCTATCAGCACCCGAGGTGAGAGGCTTGACATCGACTTGATTGGCCCCAGTTCCGCCGGTGTAGCGCGAAGGTTTGTGGGCGTAATTCCCGGGAAAGGGTTCGGATTGACAGGTCTTTGGACTGAGGACGGTGCCATCCTTGTTAAAGGAAAAGACGTGCGGTCCGGACATCCATATGGGGCTGAAGAGGATGTCAAGGTAAAAGTCTTGGGTTGGGGGGGACTGTCAGACATGATCAGCGGTGAAGGGATTGTGGCGAGGTTTCCATGGACTTACTGCCTTATGTGGGGAGTTGTGTTTGCTGGGGCGGTCCACAGATGTGGCATGGCCTGGGGCGCGTCCGTTGCCTTGAGTCGGAAGGGGAACGGAACGCAGGGGGACTGTAAAAGTGGAAGTGGTAAAGGAATACGACATTGTGGGCGCGGACACAGGTGTTGGCATAGGTGCGTAGAGTCCGTCGAATTGATTCGTGATCACGTCTGATGAGTGTGTGTTCAGTGTATTGCTGGAATACCGGAAATGACGTCGAGCAGAGGGCGTTAGCAAGTTCAGGCGCGGAGGAGAATACAAGAGAGCTTTGCGATATCAGAAAGCAGATACGACACTGGATGCTAGCTGAGGCGAAGTGGAGCGGCTTGGTGGTGGCGGCTGGTTGAAGTGCGGATCAAGTTGGTAGTTGGTCCAAGCAGGGGGATGCCTAATTTATACTACGCGTCAGAGTGTGCCACTCCGACGCGACGCGGCTGAGGCATGAACTCGAGGCAGCCTCGTGAAGTCTTTCTTTGTGGTGACACCGTCGGCCTTCTGCATATAGATAGTTTCCCGCCTTTGTGTGCAGTGGAACGTGATGCTGTTCCTCGCGGTTTTCATTAACAGCAGAGTCTATCACATTTGAACGGCCGTTCCACGATCGTCCATGTGTGAGACCCTGGGCCTGAAATTAATGATCATAGTGATTAGAACATCGCGCTGAAGATCTTATATATACCTCCGAGTCGCGTCAAAGCATGAGCACCAGACAAGGTGGAAAGACCTTAACCCCAAGTTATCATTTAGGCTGTGTGTTCGCCAGAGACGCATGTGCATCGCGCTGATCTCTCAGGCCTTTCTCATAGCTCTGCGGACCAGCCTGGATGCAGTTAGTGAAGAACAAAGCAGAATCATGCACCATATGAGGATCATGAATCAGGCACACTTCGCCACGGGCAGCGGCTTTGCCCTTTGTCGCATGACTCTGTGATGGGGCCAACGTGATGGAAAACTCGGACATGAAATGTGAATGAATAAGTAATTGTGAGTGCAAGCTAAGTGACATGGTTACAAGGACATCCGATAATCGAGATAAAAGTAACGTGTCGTGATCCGTGAACACGCAACGGAAATTTGGGAAAACATGTTACGGTTGTGAGGCCTGTGAAGGTCAGATAGGCGAAGCAAGCTTCGATATGACAAAACTGACAGTCTGACACTATCGGGAATGCATCGCCCTTATCAGTCGACGCGACAAGGATGTATGCAAGGTCGTCCAGTGGTCGTCCCCCTCGTAGGCCCAGCAACAGTCAGGAGATGTCAAGCAAAGACTCGTCGATCAGGTGCAGCTTAAATTGACTAGGCACGATCCACACGGAACCTCGAAACCGACGTGACGGTGGAATATGTCGAGTTGGTTACAGAGACATCGTATGTCTAGAACAAAGTCCAGACAAATGCTAATAAAAATGTCGGGCGTTGTCAAGGTCGCGGTCGTCGATCCCTTGTCAATGTCTCTTGCGTAGACCCTGGGAACGGGGGGATGAAAAGAGCCAGTAGCGAGAACAAAAGCAAGGGTCAAGTCAAAAAACGAGGTGTATCACTATGACGAGTACTAACCGGAGCCCTGTTCCTGCCGACGATCCTCTTCTTCATGTCGCTGCCTTCGTCGATCTGTCAGCACTTTTTTGACATAGATGAAACCCGCGCCGCCAGCCAGGACTAAACCACCTATACGCATAAACTTTACTACATAAGCTCAACACTGGACATGGTTCGGGCGCCCGAAGTAGACGGACCACTTGTCGTTCAAACATGTTCTTCCAGGTCTCAGCGGGCGTCGGGAGGCCCGGATTCGTTTGTATTTCGGATGCGATGCTGACGCGAAGTAGACAGGTTTGGTGGAATCACAAACTGCTATCCACCCCAGATCACGGAGATGGGACCACGAAGATGGGAATTGTGCAGGTGAAGCACAAAGGAATATTATGGTAAGTAATTGAAGTAATTGAAGTTTGCGAGAATTGAGGGAAGCAAATATTATGGATAAGGCCCATTTTCCCACGGTCGGGAATAGGGCGAATTCTGACAACATGACTGCCAAGACTATCGCTGTCTTTCCTCGTTTCCATGACAGACTGAACTTTTCGAGAACAGTTTCACGTTATGTTTTCCTGTTATTGCTTGGCGCCAGATCTCACTCAGCGAAGCATCGTTTTGTCAGATTGCAGTCCGACGAAGAAAGATATGTCCTCAAGCTCAAATTCACCCTCCTGAATCGATCGATGTCAAGAAACCGTCTCATCTTTCGAATTTGAAACTGATCATGTGTGTGAGTGGCTTTCAGGGTTCGCTGTACCCACAAACGCGGCTATGTCAGCATACCACGTCTCATAGAGTTCCATGGCGTTCCCCCATTCGCTGCGGAGCACGATCCCAACAATAATCTGCTCGAGACTTCCGCGACCGGCGATTCGATAAGACTGACATTTGAATGAAACCAAATATTCAGCCTCGAGGCACTGCAGGTGCACGAGTTGCCGACTCGCCTCAAGCTATTTGGGGACCAGAGTGGTTGCCCTATGCCATTCAATTCCTTAATGGTCAGTCCGAAAACCCATCTGACTATCTAGTGCATACGTTCGAATCGATCAAGTCCACATTACCAAGTAAGCCATCGTCAAGCTCAAGGTTAAACCGCCATTCCACCTACTCGGTTCCGGATCGTTGTCTTTAAATCTGGTGGCACTAAGCTCTACCTATCCTATTTGTCCAACCAAAGTTACCAAATTGAAATTCTTCGCACAACGTTCCCTCAGCGGGCTGACCTTCACAACTGGGGTAAGTGATTCGAATAAAAACCACGTTTTACTTCACACTTATCTGGGCAGTATCGCCCAAGGATTTGACCATGATGCCACATGAGCATGGCCCGAGGAAACAGGAACGTAGGGGATTCTTCTCCCACTTACCATGTTTGTAGCAGCGCTGCTCAGGAACTGGGGTGCTTTCCTTTGGCGCTGGTACCCAACCCATGATGCTGGCTATGTAATGGCTTTGTCGGCTACTTACACGTCGACACCCGGCCAGAAGTAATCGCTCCATATGACTGCAAGGCTTTGTAGAGTCGGAAGTCACGATGCTCCCTTCCATGTTAGGAGTGGTCGTGTGCGACTGTGTCAACTTGAACCAAGCGCTCTCACTGAGCGAGCATGAATAGACACTCATGGTTTCCATGGTGTCCCCTACGAGACTCTCACACAAACGTCATGGTATTCCAGATTTTCGACGAGTGAAAAAAATGCCTCAGGGGAAAGTTACCCTGATAATATATTATTCACTTTGAACACTGACGTTTACATTTCGCTCATATGGTCTGATTGCAACTCGGAACGAACTCGTGTGTCTTACTTTTGATAGATAGATGGATTTGCTCTGCTACTTGCCGAAGTTTGGATCGACTCGTGTTCTGACGGCATTCCCTCGGCCGCTTCACTGCCCCAGGTGTGAGTTTCAGTCCGAACCCCACTTTCCACGATCGCGAGGCCGCTGTGAGCGGACCACTATCCTGGGTGCAGAATGCACTTTGAGTGAACTGCGAGACCGTACTAACCCCGTATTGTTTATCTACCCTCTATCACGTCCGAATCAGTAGATTTCCATGACTGGAGATAATTGGGGCTTCAAGGGGGAGCAAGACTGCCACCTCTCGTCACTTCTCGCCCATAGATAACGTTTCTCGAAGCTCAATCTGATATAACCAAGTCACGGTACCGGTTCATTTGAAGCAAATGCTTCGTACTCGACACGCGACCGCAATAGAATATGTCAACCACGTCGGTCATTGGTTGGACAAGTCCGGTGACCGGTGACACTGCATTGATCATGCGACCAAATAACCAAGCAGTGGAAAGTTTCATTCATTTGACCATCTATCTCCGCAGTACAGCAAAAAGTTAACTTTGAACACGGCCGAGTTTGAGGGGATGCCTTACGCTATGTCATCATACGCCAGCGAAATTGATGGGGGTGGAACTTTGCGGTGCGATGACGAGCGTATGAGTGATATGAGTGGGCAAGGGTAGATGGATTGAAATTCTTGTGTGGACAATCGTACCCGCAAAACATAATCGGCAATTGCAATTCGGATTGGAGTCTACGAGGAAAGCTGCAAGTCCACGGGGCTACCCTCGGGAAGTCGCCTGAGAGGTCTAGAGTCTAGACCCTTTTACGTCAGTGCTTCTTGGATTGGATGTAGCAAGAGCCTGTTGCTTCAGATGGAAGCGCGGGGACTTCCTGAAGAGAGAGGCCATCAAGATTTGGCATGATATAGGGGCGTTGTGAACGGCGAAGAGTGGCAACGTTCCACACGTCGAGCGCGTTGCGCCGTAATTTCGAAAGCCGAGACATCTCAACAAACATGAATGACCCCGAAATAAAAGGCCTGTTTCATAGACAGTGACAATGGACATTCGTACGAAACGACTGACCAGAGTAGCTGAGCGCCGCTGAGCCATGCCAGTGGTCAAAATTAGACCGAGCGAGACAGCGTTCTCATGGGGAAGCCAAGCTGGACCCGAATGGGATGACGTCGTTTCCAAAGAAACCCAATCCAGCAGGTCCGTGCTGGAAACGAGTGAGCCAGGACTCCGGCCCATCAAGATATGTACCTTCCGGGTGTTTGCACCTCGTTTCCAGTTCGAAAATCTCTGAATAGTCAACTTGCATCGTAGAGCCGGTAATCAACAGCGGGTGGATTCGCTTCGACGCATGGTAGGGTGGGAGGATGGTCGGAAGGATGATGGATTCTGGGTCGTGACTTCCATGAATGTTTCTGGAAGGTCAGAATCTGTGTGGCGTGCGGGGTGTCATCACAACCTAACTCGAAATCGATGTGATTTCTGTTGGAATAGCGCAGCGCAGGAACGACGACCTAAATTCCCTTTTCCGGTAGGATAACCTTGCGAATAACGTTACGAATTAGATATAATTCTGTCTATGCACTGGGCAAAACTGGATCCGATCGATAACTTGTTGAGAAAGTTTTGAAGAAATACTCCGACAAAGGCACGTCGGCGATCACTTTAGAGACAAATATAGACGGTGCTGACTTTTCACCCAAATTAATATCTCAGGGGCTGTGTCGTAACGTAAGGACGAATGGGATCAAGACTGCTGATGTCACTTGCCTTTCTTCTCCAAATCGGCATCACTACCCGCGATCCCGTATAAATTCGAGTCATCCCCTTCCCCTTCCTGCCCGTAATATTGGCCGCGCTCATCCACCTGCACATTGTCCTCGAGCAATCACCCATCGTCCTCACCATCCACGACTCTCGAGGTATCACTCCCTCCATTCTGATCATCGCTATGAACACCACAATGCCCGGCGCTGTCATCAGCAACGCGACCAGAATATGGGACATCAACGTTAGCTGGCCACTTTATTCTCAATGCGGCACTTGGGATCCCAAAGGTCGGGGTGTGGATGTTTGGGAGTGCATTTTACCTCGTACGTCTCTTTGTTCTTTTCTCCGATTGTCCGAGGACCGCTGACTCCATTATGATCCGTAGACTACTCAACGCCGTCCACTTCGGTATATTTCTTTCTTCTGCCACACCCGTGACCGTTGTACTTAGAAATCTGTCCTCTCTTTCATTAGCCACCCAACCCCGCCTACTGGCGATATCTCGGACGCCGATAGTTGGCGTTATCACCATCCAACCCGCGGGTGCCACTGATCGTCACACGCCAAATCTGGCAACAGACGGGCATCTCGCAGCAAACACAATCAACATCGCGCTCAAATAACGCGCATCATTATTCCCTCAACGCTTCGGGTCCAGACCTGCGCTTCGCAACATCCTTGCACACGCGCATCCCATCGTGCAGATCTTTTTGGGGCTGAGGGGGTCACATCGTCGTACAGTTCTTTCAGGCTGGTCCATGGTTTCTCTTGGTTTTTTTCCTCTTTCTTTTGCATACCATTCACTCGCATTCGTTCACTCAGATACCTGATCAGTTGAGCTAGGTCACAATCTCATAATCTCTAACTGTTATATCATAGAAGCAGGTCCTTACTGTACTCCTTCCACTCTATACCATACCTAGGGATTCTAAATATAATTTTTGGTGTTATATCTGAACACCAATCCTTGCAGGGCGCTGACCTCTCGAACAAGCTCGTCGTGCCTTGCCTTGTCATTGCGAGCCGAATCGTTACCGTACCTGCTGACTGCTTGCCAGCAATCCGCCTCGGATCTCTTTATCTCTTCCATCTCTGTCGCCATGATGCCATCCCGGACTCCCGGTTGCAGTAACATTTGTGTTTTGACAACTGGCTCTGCAAGCCCTAATGCTCCCTAATGTCATCGATTGCGGAGTTTTTGGACGCTCTCAACGCCGTGTGGTCAAAACGGGATACCAACGGACCGATCAACGCCTAAAGCAGTCGACGTCTGACGCGCAAGCTTCAAATCGCGGGTTCGTCTCCTCTGGCACATCCTCTCTCTAGGAGGGGTAACTTGAAATCCACGGAAAACGAGGGCATCTAGAATCCACCCATCTGGAGGCGACTTCCTTTTGCCGAGTGTCTCGCACAGCAATTGGCTAGCTATGTACAGTCGCGATGGCGTTCTTGCGCCGCCTTCTTTGAATGTCGTCCAGGCTCAGGATTCAGTCACCAGTCAGATATATCGATATGGATGCTTCACCCATATTCCAGGAGTCGGTTCCGAGGTATTGTCAAGCGTTCCTAGCGAGTTACACCATGATCACTGGCTATCGAGCTTGCTTTCGATGGTCGATTCGCCTAAACGGGATCGGGACACAATTCTGACAAGTCACGTTGTTCCGATTGGCCGGCAGAACGTGTTACGTAGACTTTCGGTGTGACC
>JBBPRJ010000212.1:0-13038 GCA_038092975.1 Chalciporus piperatoides | reverse complement strand
TCTCACCTGTTACAGTTCATCGGTCATCACGATCACCAATCCTACATTGATGTACCTGCCATGTATGTACGTCCATTCTACTCCCCGAGGAATGCAGTAGCGCCAGGACAATATAATCGCCTGCACAAAATTTCGTGTTGAATCCAGGTCCGTCAAAGCTGCCGCGGACGCCACATCGCACGCCTTACTGTGATTGGCAAGCTCGTCGAGTAACTTCATCTGTTCTTTTTTCTTCTCAGCACCAGTTTATGATCTGAATCTGTTACACTGTAGACGGGGTTGACAGACAGTACATGTGGTGTATTAGCAGTACATTGGTGTATCGTACGATACACCACATGTACTGTCTTTGTCGCATTGTTTCATCCAAATTGTTGCTTGTCAGTGCTCGTCGTTGCAATTTCAGATCACGATCATTGTAATGGGCACTGAATGACATGTGCATTCTAGCTTCCAATCCACCACCCGAATCTACCCCACACTGCTCAAAGGCAAGTGACGTTACATTCGCGGGTCCATGAACGAACGAACATGGTCCGTCGGGTTCGGCTACGCTGCGGTAGAACGTCCTGGCTGTTTTGTTCCACTTCGAAAGAGGATCAGTAGGACACGTATAATGTATTGATCCTTAAAGGTTCTTTCTATCGTGGCGTATTTCTCCCAGGGGTCACCGGACATCAGCCAATCGCTGGAGTAACACTCCCCTTTAGACACGTCAACAATATTCTCATAGCATGCCACATGGTCGGGAACTCGATAACACAGGGATTCTGACTTGGCTCCCACCCCGGATTAACTGTACACAGAATTACGCACTTCGCCTCGTGGCGACCACTTTAAATCCTATCTCAAGGTTGAAATGGTGACCTCTTGCAGCTGTTCAGGGAAGCACCTCCCTAAGAATATATCACACGTTTGCTCGGCCTGCGTATTGGATTTTTTTTTCCCTTTGTTTCCCTTAGGACAGTCGTCACTCGGGTTCCTGTGTGGGTTCGTTTTATGAACCGATTACCCCTATGTATGTTCCCATCCTGTACTCGTCTGTGTGTAATACTGTACAACCGGGCTGTGTTTTTCCGGAAATTTTACTTCGCAGGCTGGGCATATGCCTTTTCCCGACAATTCCGCACTCGGGGTCACTTGGCCAATTATCTTCACAGGCCTCTCAAGTTCACGAAGGCGTACGCGCGTAACAGTCATCTAGTGCGGCACGAGTGCTAAAGCGGTTGGACGGTATCGTCGACCCGACCTTCAATATCACTACGTCACTATGCTTCTTAGAATGCAGCCTGAACTCTTCCGAGTTCATTTTACCCATCACTGCGACGCTTGTACCCACAGATCCCTGCCGACCTCAGAAAGATCCAGCTGCCTGCTTGAGAGTTATTGAAGGACCACGTGTGAAATCAATAAACCTACAGCTACTGTGTGGTAAGATACTTACTCCACACATTCGGACTCACAAGTACAGTAATGATACAATGCGACTGAGCACCCTTTACGCCAAGGTGTCGTGTGGGCCCTTGTGAGGCGTATTCTACAAGGGCCGATAGACTCTGACAGACTTTGGTGAAGACGTCGTTCGTTCATATACTTCACGACGGTTTCTGATCATACCATGTTCCAGTGAAAACCCAGGACAGAATTCTCAAGCCTAGCCCAGCCAGGGACATCATCCCCGAATGGTGCACCTCAGTTACTCCGCTACCAAGTTACACAAATCGACACAGGATCGGATTTGTACACGCTGCGAGCGAATCGGGACCAGCTGAGATTGGTGGGCACATGCCAGCGGACCGCCGTGATTCAGGTTTGGCAGAGTACATGCCTCACTTCCCCGTGAATGATCTCTGCCCCGCCTGCTTGATCGATTCCCAGCCACGCTCGTGCGTAAGGAACGATGGATCGATATCGGTAATGCCCTTGTGAAAATTTAAGACAGGGATGACGGATTCACGAACGTTCATGGTAATGAAGTCATTATCGATGAAGCTATACTTGACTTTCCGATCCATACGGTTCTCGTGACCATAGATTCACCTAGACCCATTGAGATGGAATACCTTATCAAGACACCTTCCAAGACTGGCAAATCTAGCACCCGAGGTTTAAGATCGATATCGTATAGTTATCATGATGGAGATACGTTTTACGTGGAGAAGTCAGTGTAGACATGACAGACCGAACTTCATAGCAGGATGAAGCAGGATTTTCTCTTCATGAGAAGGTGATGTGTCAGTTGGTGCCGTTTAATCGGGACTTCCCTCGGCTCTGACCCATCAGACTGTCTGATTCAGACATCCAAATCGTGCTAGTGCTTGGTATTTACCTTAGTCTCAGCGGGATCGGTGACGACGATATCATATGTACTTGAGGTTGAACGTTGAGACCCAGGCGTGATCACAACTACTTCAGAGTTTTAGCCTTTTCGAATACCGACTTGCTCAGCCTGAGCTGGCTATGACTCAAGATAACATATGAGATGCGAACAACTTCAACGCTGGTTGTTCGTCGACATCCAGGCAAGTGATAGACCCTACTATCTTTGGGTGAATACTGTGCGTGCGGCCCTCTCTGACCAGAAGTTTTGAGAAGTGAACCGAATCCTACTGCCTCCGTGGTGCTCGCTGCCTATCCGCTGCGCCAGCGATGTTGCCTAGAGACATTCGCGCCTTCCTCGCTGAATATCCAGGTGTCTCACCAACGGACCCAGAGAATGACCCATCCCCGAACTGTCTCTTTTACCTCAACCGATTGCGATGTCAGCGCGATGATCTATTGATAGAGGAAATACATTCAAGGTAAGCGATGCTGTTCTCACCGATCAAGATTCGTATCCATCGAATGAGAGAACAGTTGGTACGGTGACTACGAAGAACTCGAATTGAATCACGGATACATCCAATGGCTGTAAGTTCTTCAACTTCTCCGTCGGACTCGGAGTTGTTGACGTTTCGGTCGCGTGCAGATTTCCGATCCAAGAGGAGGGAATGAACTTGGATGCTTATAGACTTCTTCCTCACGAAATCGAAATCATGAGAAGCAACGAAGAGATCATCTCCCGTTTGATCAAGTCCTATGAGATGATGCTCGATTTCTATGGAATGCGTCTCGTCTCGGAGACCGGACTGCACGGACAGTCGTTACCTCCTCGGAATTACCGGTCGCGTTACCTTAATCTCCTCTGTGAGTTGATCTTTCAAAGCCTTCTCCTAAATGGCGAGTTAACACTGGCGGATAGCGGCGCCCCACAACAACCTGCGTATCACGCGCATACTCAAGTGCTTATCGGAATTAGGACTAGAGCGCTTCAACGCTGGGTTTATCTTACATGTCTTGCGCGAGCAGAGTGAAAACAACCTGCTCAAATCCGGAATACTACAGGATAGCATGGACAGGTGGTGGGCTAACTGTATACGGGATGACCACGAAAGGGAGTGGGTAGGCAGAGCAATTGCAAAGGTTAGAGCCGGAGGATCGTTCACGAGCCAGATATACGAGACGGCAATGAAGACTCGGCAGGAAACCGGTCGGTTCCCCAATGATAATAGTATGGAGATTTAGAGTTTAATTCGATTATATTCTCACTACAGAGATATCATGTATCATAGAATGGAGATACGAATGTATTCGGAACATGCCATTAACGAAGACTGGATGTATGCACGAAACTGTATACAGGTACATTTTCGAGGCGTTGCCTGTTTGCACCAGTAGTAGCTGGCATGAATAGTCGTAGTAAAAATACAGGGGGAACAAGTGCAATTGTGGCGCCCACCTGAAAGCGGTTAAGTCATCGTGATGCTCGACGTAGGACCTTTGCTCACGTTTGCGGGCAGCTTGTGGGATATAAGGTCACTGTAGACCTTGTAGCCTAGCGAAAATCGCTTCTTGTCTTTTCTGCACATACATCGAACTAACAGACTGTAAGAGTTCTTCAATCGACTCATATGTCTGTCCGCTGTCGAGCTTTGGACCATATAGATCAGTCATCATAAACGGGAAAGCTGGATAAGGACCTACCTGGTAACCGCGAGCATGTAATGACACTCTGACAGTATTCCCTTCCAATAGTGTAACAGTCGCAGTCGCCTCGAGTGCCGAGTACTGTTTTGCCACCTCGTGCCGGCTCAAGCCGAAGGCTTGTTCCACGAGGGCACGCAGGAGCTCGTCGTAGTAGAAAGACGATGAAGATGCCATTCCAGCTGTGTCCTGGGGACCTGGTCTCCATTCTTTAGGGGAAACGCGATTATATATCTTTGAGATCCAGCGAGGAACGGACATGTTATGAACGGCTGTAAGAATCAGAAGCTCACTGTCAAGTCAGAAAAGCCGAGAGAAAGCGAAATGACAAGTCTAGCACTTCAGTAAATAATCATGATGCGAACTTCTTGGTCCTGCTGGCTGATCCCCAGGTTAGTAATTGCGCTGGCTGGGCGGATTAGGCTTCAAGTTTGAGCAGTAATTGGTTGATGCCGGCTATTACCGCTACTCCGCGATTGTGAAAGGCGCGAATGATCATTGGACCAATGGACAATCGGTCAAAACCGTATTATTATTTTACGGGCGCTGGGATCATGGGACACAGTCTACAAGGCCAGCTGCTCGGCAGGAACTCAAACGGAAACTCTCCAGCCGATGGAGCTGCGCTTGCGCCCTCTCACCATCAAGTAACTTACTGAGTGTATGATTCGCGCAATTTATCGGACTAATATATTAGTCTCATCCAAGAGGAAATTCTTTTCGTAGATTATCAGACTGAAACCATCGATACACAATCGGTACGATGATTGCGTAGGACCTTTCCGCAAGAAAAAATCGGTATGAGTAAGCGAATTGGGCTATCGATTGAAGTGAAAGTTTTGAAGAAGGGAAGGGAAATATAATGCAATCTGCTTACATTGTCCAAGGAGGGCGGTAGCGTTGGGGGAAAGAAGCTGGGCGAGCTCCAACAACTCGTCATGTGGTTATCAAGAGCCGTGCAACTTCAAGGCGCACGGAAATCCAGGACGAGGTGAGGTAGACTCGTGATCAAGGACCCGTCCAGATAACCCAGCGGTCTTGAGATGGCGTCCCCAGGAGATCCTGAGACCTCCATTCCAGCAGTAAGCAAAGCGAGAAGAAAAAGTTGATGGGATGTGGTGTATCCGGAGCGTGGGTCGTTACGTTCGAGTTCAAAGTGGTAAACTTAACTTACTCTCGAATGATGAATCTACCGCTGCCCACACAGTGGGCGCATGAAATGGCTGACACAGACCCCTCGCGTGTCAATAAACATCTGTGAATTTTGGTGAGAACGGCGCGGAATAGGAGTTGAAACAAATTCCCTCCGATACCTAGGTGTTGGATAAGTGGGAAATCGATCCTACTGTTAAAATCGTTGAATAAGTGGAGGTAGAGGTTGAGTCCGAGGTTAGAGCTCTCTTGCCCGTTCGGGTTGTTGGATGGAGTTGGGATGGAGTCGCGCATACCAAGCGCATACCATTTTAGGGTCAAGTGCGTCCAAACCTCCCACTGCCAGTTTTATTGACGCACTCACGAAGGCCTTGTTTTTCACTGAGTCAAGTCAAGTGCTGTGAAGCCTGCGCTACTCCCCGCCACTTCTCCGCGAGGCCAGCATCTCATAGAATCAAACATTTTGACGTCGCCGACACCACGACATATCTAACATGGACGTGGTCAAGGCAGTGGAGACTTACATCGCCAAGTTGGTGTCTACCCCGACCGCCATGAAGGTCTTCCTCCTTGACACCCACACGGTACTACTCCATCTCTATCTGTCGCGTGTATTGACGTCTCGTGGCGCTGCTAGACCCCGATCGTGTCTCTCGCATCGACGCAATCAACTTTGTTGTCACACCAAGTTTATCTCACAGATCGAATTGACAATAAGCTGCGTAATTCGATGCCTCACATGAAATGTGTTTGCTTCCTGCAACCAAGCGAGGACAGCATCGAGGCAGTGTGCGCAGAACTGCGGGAACCCAAGTACGGCGAATATTACCTGTGTCAGTGCGTGGATTCTTTCGGTACTTTGATGCACTGACCAATATCTATTGATTGACCAGATTTCAGCAATGTCTTAAGTAAATCTACGATTGAACGCTTTGCTGAGGTGGACGAGTTTGAGGTTGTACGAGAAGTGCAGGTAGTCCGATCTGGCTGTTCTTTGCGACAAGCGGGTTTGACACATCACCAGGAATACTTTGCTGATTACGCGCCTCTCTTGCCTTGCTTGTTCTCTCTCAACCACACACCAACCATCAACAACCCTTTGTATGGTGCTTCACCCAACATTTGGGATAATGCTGCTCTGGAACACTCTGCGCAAGGAATCATTGCTCTTCTTCTCAGTCTAAAGAAGAAACCTGTCATCCGATATGAGAAGATGAGCAGCATGGCCAAAAAATTGGCAACTGAAGTTCAGGTGAGCTTTTCTCCAACATGGCTGTTCTCGGATTCACATTGTGCTTCAAGCATCGTGTTGAAACAGAATCAACGCTGTTCGATTTTAGGCTCACGCAGGTTGCACCATTGTTACTCATCCTTGATCGGAGAAACGACCCTGTGACGCCGCTGCTGTCTCAGTGGACGTATCAGGCTATGGTACACGAGCTTCTCGGCATCCAGAATGGAAGAGTCAACCTCAGTATGGTTCCTGATATTCGCCCAGAACTTTCCGCAAGTTCATTCCCGCCCGAATTTATCATGCTTGTCTCACACGTTTGATAGGAGATCACTCTCACGACTTCCACTGATCCGTTCTTTCAGGCTCATTATTTGGCGACTTTTGGCGATCTTGGTACTTCACTGAAGAATTATGTTCAGTCTTACCAATCCCGTTCACTCGCACATTCACCCTCGGCTATCAATTCGATTTCCGACATGAAACGTTTTGTTGAGGAATATCCAGAGTTCAGGAAACTGGGTGGAAACGTCAGTAAGCATGTCGCGTTGGTCGGGGAACTCAGTCGTCTGGTCGAGAGAGACCATTTGTTAGACGTAGGCGAGATAGAACAGGGCCTTGCAACAAGCTCCGGCTGTGATTTCAAGGTTTGTGTTCCTCTCGTCTGTGTCAAACGCTTCAATCTAATGTCTGAATATAGACAATACAAGCTCTCGTCTCGAATAATGCTGTGCCGGCATGGAATAAGCTGCGAGTTGTCATCCTTTACGCACTACGCTACCAGAAGACACAGACGAGTAACATTGCCGTGCTCATGAATCTCCTGCTTTCTAACGGAGTGTCACGGGAGGAAGCAAGAGTGAGAAATTTTTACCCCTGGTATCTTCCCACCGCTGAATCATTATATCAAGCTTGTTTATGTCTTTTTGAATATCGCTGGTTCAGACCAGCGACAAGATGATTTGTTCTCGACGGAGTCGTTATTAGCCAAAGGGAGGTCTGCGTTGAAAGGTTTGAAGGTGGGATCTTTTCTTTGATGCGATACCACCTGCTGATCGTTGTTTGTAGGGGGTTGAAAATGTCTACACTCAACATACTCCGCACCTGTCGCAAACACTTGAAAATTTATTCAAGGGACGGCTGAGGGAGACCAGCTATCCATTCCTCGACGGCACAGGAGCAAATCTTGGTCTGCAACGGTGTGTGCCGGGTTCGGGTCGCGTGTGTTGTACTGACGACCTCCGCACCAGGCCACAGGATATCATTATATTCATGATTGGCGGGACTACATACGAAGAAGCTAGAGCGGTCGCGCTGTTGAACCAGGAGTCTGCTTCAACAGGGACGCGAGTGCTGCTCGGCGGTACATGTGTCCACAACTCGTCAAGGTAGTTCAACCTAATCTTCATAACTATACTATATTGATTTTTCTTAGCTACGTCGAGATGATTCGCGCCGCAGCACAAAGCTTCCCTAACTCTGTATTTGAACCTCCCCCGGAGTCGTCATCAAACGCCCCGTCACTAAACCTAAATCTTGGTGGCGTGAACGTCAGTCTGGGTGGGCCCGGTGGATCAGGGGTGTACCGAACCAGCTCGGAGAATGTTGGCGTCCAAGCCGAAGGCATCAAAGATGGTGTACGCAGTTTGATAGGCAAGGTCAAACAGGGTGTGGACAAGATAGCCCTGTCATAGATGTGTTGGTCTCAACTTATATTGTACTGGCCAGTCATTACTTTTCTATGTTACTTATGGATATTGGAGGGCACGGGGAATCTGGTAAACTCTGCATCGGATGACACTGATGATGCATGCATATTCTCCGGGTAGTCTTTATCCGGGCCCTCCTCCGCCGTGCCACGTACCAGGTAGTCACGTGCTGAAGAAGGTATACTCGCTCTCAATTCTCATCACTGTTCAGAGTTGAACGGCTCCCATTCTACTCTTGCTCTCGAATTACTCTGGCTGGTCTCCTTGACCTCGGACTGGGACAATGGCAAAGGGCTTTCTAGCGGGCCTTAAAGGCATTGATGCCTTTGGCAAGGTATGGCTTCATCACCGTGACACGTCGACACTCCGAACTTGACGCACATCTACTCGTAGACCACGGAAGACGTGAAAGTGAAAACGCGCACTGGCGCTCTCTGTACGTCTCAACCAGGTCTCATTGATGCACAGACTCATCATATTACTCTATAGTGACACTCATTTCTGCTTGTATTATACTGGCGTTCACGGCCATGGAGTTCTTCGACTACAGAAGGGTTGGAGTGGATACTTCAATCATCGTTGACCGAAGTCGTGGTCAGAAACTGAGCGTGAAGCTCAATGTGACGTTCCCACATGTTCCTTGTTACTGTGAGTGGAAATCCCTATGAATGCATCTGCGACGTCGAAACGGGTTCCAATCCTCCCATGTTCACAGTGCTCAGCCTTGACGTTATGGATATCTCCGGCGAACAGCAGCGTGACGTTTCACACAACATTGTGAAGAAACGCGTTACAAAGGCTGGCGTCGATGTTCCTGCACAGCGCGGTGGTGACCTCCGGAACGAGATCGACAAGTTGGCAGAGAAGCGTGGATCTGGGTATTGTGGATCATGCTATGGTGGTGTGGAACCCGAGGGCGGATGCTGCAACAGCTGTGAGGATGTTCGACAGGCATACACGAACAAGGGATGGAGCTTTACCACCCCCGATGACGTAGAGCAGGTTAGTTCTCTATCTCTCTCCGAGCTGCTTGAGATTGACAGCGCCCTTCAGTGTGTTCAAGAAGGGTGGTCGGACAAACTCAAGGAACAGGCAGACGAGGGTTGCAACGTTTCTGGACGTATCCGAGTGAACAAGGTCATCGGCAACATCAACATTTCCCCGGGCAGATCATACCAAACCAATTCCAGACATTTCCATGATCTCGTACCATACCTGAAGGATGACCAGCACACTCATGACTTCTCCCACACAGTACATGAATTTTACTTCATGGCCGACGACGAGTACAACCCGACCAAGTCGAAGATCGGAAAGGAGATGAGAAAGCGAATGGGTATCGAGGAAAACCCTCTAGACGGCTACCAAGCTAACGTATGTCAAGGATCCACGTGTTGAGGAACTTGCGCTGACCAGACTTATTCTTAGACTAACAAAGCTCAATATATGTTCCAATACTTCCTCAAAGTAGTCTCGACGCAATTCAGAACCTTGGATGGGAAATCCGTGCGTGGAAATTTCCGACAACCTGAGATGCGAGCTCACTGTGGGAGTAGATGAACACCCACCAATACAGCGTCACTCACTTTGAGCGTGATCTGACCAAAGGCCCAGGTGAAGAAAATCAGGGAGTGTACACACAGCACGTGTCACAGGGTGCACCAGGTGCGTAGGTAGAATGACGGAGAAGGGAGACATCTGACCGTCCGTATACAGGGGCGTTTTTCAACTTTGAGATATCACCTATTCTTGTCGTGCATTCGGAAACACGGCAATCGTTTGCCCATTTCCTTACCTCGTTAGTGCTGTCATTTAGCTTTGGTGATTTTTCTGATGTGTGGTCATTCCAGGACATGCGCTATCGTTGGTGGAGTCTTGACCGTAGCTGCGCTGTTGGACAGCATACTATTCGCGACTGGACGCAAGCTCAAGAAGGGCAGCGGCGCTAATGGAAGTGCAAAAATGATGTAAACATTGTACTAAGTAGGTCAGAGTTCATCTGCACGTTCGTTGGCTATCGATTTTGCTTTCTGCACAATACGCGGGATGTATCCTTCATATAGCAAAGAGTTGGGCAACTAGGAGTGAAGCGAGGCCTCTTCCACGAGCTGGCGTTCAATGTCAGATGGTTTGGCTCTGCCCAGCCCTTCTGGACCCCACACGTTGCCCTTCCTGCCTTGTTTGTTGTGACCCCACTCAGGGCGCCTTCCAAATTGATCTTCGGGAATGTTCTGTGGAATGTAGGTGAACACCAGTGCGGGGCATGCGTCTGATGAACGAGTACATTTGGAGGGTGGCGCACAAAGTCGTCATGCATGTCATAACGGATTGTGGGACGGCGGACGGTTTGAAAAGGCTTCTTGAACGTCTGGCCTTCGTCCGTGCGGGCCGTGCCAACACTGCGAGCGAATTTGAGAAATTCGTGTTGGTTGACCATGATGTAGTGTCGACGTGACGATAATTACTTGTAGTAGTACTTGGCTAAGCAGTACGGTACTTGTGTACCCGGGAATCACCGAGACGTGTTCACCCCTGCCTCACAGGACGAATGAGCAAGACCCCCTCCGCTATCTTGACCGACGCACTCGCTTCGTTCAACAAGGCTGCAACGCTTGCAGTACGCGTATTCCTCCCATACCATCAACAGGTACTGCTCATATTCACGCGATCTCACTTAGTTAACCACCGCGCAAGAAAACGCACGCAAAGAGCTCACACAAGCAACAACCGACGCCCGTGACGCCCGTAGAGAACGCGACGAGGCCGTCAAGGCCCTACACGCTTCCAGACTCGAAGAACAAGCGTGGAAACAAGAGGCCAGTGTATGGAAAGCCGCGGTGCGTGTTTCTCTCTCGCCTCACGCATTCGCCTCATATATTTCCACTCACAGGCAGACCAAGCTGCACTAACCGTACTCATCCTCTGTTTCGTCACTGACACGCTCTGATCACGTTTTAGATCAATCACCACCTTGAAATAATTGCACAACTGCGCCAGGAGGCGACGCAGTGGAAAAACCAATGCCTTCGCCTTGAGGAAACCTCGAGACAGGAAGCTATCAGCTGGAAAGAGCAGTTCCTTCGTGTAGAACAAGAACGGACAAAACTTGCTCAGCGTGTGGAAGAACTTGTAGCCGAGCAACGATCGGTATGTCTCTCGACTTGATTCGCAAACCCAATCACCGACCATTCGCACAGGCAGCCCATGCCACAATAACGACCGCCCCGTATACTCCTATGGTGAGATATTCGGCATTAGCCGACATATCAGCATCCGCAAGGCAACAACTCTCCCTTGAATCTTTGAGTCCAAGTCTCGAACTCCCTCCCTCGAAATCTGCCCCTTCGCTACGTAAACCCGTCTCAGCTGCCACCCGCTCTCGCCCAGGCGCCGTCCAACAACTTCCAACTCCAATTTCCGAGAACCAACGCAACGCACGCCAACGAGACGTACAAGAACCTCGCCCTCCCATATCACGCCAAGGCTCGAATGGCCCCCGTCAAATCCTCATTCGTCGCGTTCAGACTGTCGTTGAGGTCCCCGTGAAAGAAGAAAGTGTAGAACGAGAGGTTTTGTCGCCACATCCACATGCCTCAACGTCTGCATCCGCTCACGCTTCTACTTCTGCCTCTGCAACCACGTCGATATCCGCCCCACCCTCCAAGGCTCCGAAGCCAGCCTCCCGGACCGCAGAGCCCAGCAAGGCACCTACCCGTGTCAAACGGAAAGCCTCTGCAAAGCGCGCTTACGTGGAGATTGACGACGAGTCGGAACGAGATGATGGCAGCCAGGGTAGCGATGCTAACTCGGATGATGATGATGAGTTATTAATGGGTGTGGAGGTCAGTAATGGTTCATGTTTCCCGAATTGTTCCAACAGTCCACTTTTAGATGAATCACAAAGAAGTATACGGTATGAAACGTGTTTCGAAACCTGCTTCGCTCCCAAAGACACCATCTCGTCGCCCTCTTAATACGGCCAAGAAACGCAAAGGTGCCACCAAGCAGTAGTAAGACCCGTCTGCCCACCAAGGCTTGTGGGTGCTTGTTGCACCGCTTCTGTACGCATGGAGTTCTGCTGCAATGATCTCTGATTTATTCTCGTACTTATGATCGTTCACCCATGGTATCTCGTACGTCGGAAACATATGTTCTACTAACTTCTCCCTCCATTATGGCACCTGTACGCGCAATGTAACTTTTTCATCCATCCATCTAATGTTCACACAAGGCTTCACATTGTAGAAGCTCAGAATACAACAGAAGATCCGTAGTTAGATTCAGACAACTTAGTTACGCTTCTGGATGGCCGCCTCGCCGACATACTCGTCGAACCACCTGAAGACTTCATAATGCCACTTTAAGCCGTTACCGGCGTTGAGGACCCAGTGGTTTTCATCAGGGAAAATGACCAGACGACTGGGGACTCCAAGTCTATCGCAAATCGTGAGCGGTGACGCCGAGTAGAATAGGTGGAGAGCTAGAAGAACACGTACTGTTGCAAAGCGTGCCATACGGCAATACCGTCGCCTTCGGGAAGACGGTAGTCTTTGCTTCCGTGGATGACCAGCTCAGGTGTCGACCATTTGCTCACGGTATATGCGGGGCTGAATCTGTGTCATTGCGCAAGCAGCGGCGGCGTCAATCAATGTCAACGCTTTGAAAACGAGACCCGAGTTTGTACATACTTGCGGGAGTTCTCAAAGGGTTTGGGCTCCCATGGGCGTCCTCCCCACTCGTGGTTGAACTATATGGTTCGATATCAGACATGATGAATGCATTTGTAAGAACATAGGGAATGACGCACGAAGAAGAGCTCATCAGTTGCATACCCATTGTAGGTGGTATCGAAGACCTAATGCAACATGAGCATCGAACATGGCAGCGGGGACGCTGAAAAGCTCACTCCATCGTGGCACACCA
>JBBPRJ010000211.1:0-13042 GCA_038092975.1 Chalciporus piperatoides | reverse complement strand
CCATTGTTGCCCCCATTTATTAGGGTCCTTGACTGTCCTCCTTCGTGTTTTACAGTTGCTTTCTTTAATCGTACTACACTGCGGAACCAATGTATATGATACACTGATTATGGGATTCTTTCGTCTCTGGAGATTTATGTTGCATTTACCATGTAGTGCACAATCCCGGCGAAGCCGTTGCCGCGTCGAGCATCGAACGCTTTGAGCCACTTTGTCAGACTCGACCAAATTGAACTGCCTTGGTCTGCGCTACCCAACGCCAGAGGCTCAAGCCTGTTGTTCGCCTGTCCAGTTGCAGATTCATTATGAGCGCCAGAGATCCTTCTCGTACTGGGCAGGATGATGACGATAACTGGGGTCCGACGCCCGGCTCTACCCCCACGCCAATAGCGCACGTTCAACCCTCTCATTTACACCGCAGTCGCAGCCAGAGTTCGCACTGGTCCGCTGCGGAGGTTCCCCAGCACCACCATCAAGGCACCTCCTACTTCCCCCCTCAGAATCGTTCAGCTTCACCCACGTCGCGCCCATCCCACCCTGCCAATATGTCGGCCAGCTCATCCAATGAGAGGGCCCGAAGCAGCAGTCGAAGCAGCACGCGAGCTAACACGAGAGGTTATCGAGAAACTGTGGCGCTCAGTGAGGAGGAGGAGGAGGAGGAGGAAGAGGAAGAGGAGGAGGAAGACACCGAGACCAACGTTCGCGAGGCACTAGGCGATGCACGGCCCAGGAGTCATTCCCGGGGAAAGGCTGCTGTTGGCGATACGCCAGACTCAGACGACAGTCCAGACAGCGGAGAAAGTGGATTGACTCGAGAGGACGACGACCCCATCACACTCAAAGACCGCCAATCCCTTATCAATGTTGAGCACCCCTTCGGTCTGCGTATCTGGAAGCCCGCTCTGTACAAGAAATCCAGATCGATCACCCGCAATGCAGACGCTGCGCTTCACTCAATCCCGTCAGCACAAGCAGAACAGCATCTGTTACCCGGAAATATTTTCTGGGTTGTCTGTTTTGGCTGGTGGTTGGCCATGGTGTGCTTTACTATCTCTGCCGTTCTCTACATCGTACCTTTGGGGGGGCACAGATACTCCACCCTGGTCTTTGGCCTAGGCTGGTATCTTGCCTGGCCCTTTGGTAAATATGTCGAGGGAGATAGTGAAGAGGGTGTCGACGAGGAAAATCACCTAGAGGAGAATGGCAACAACGGAGCCTCATTATCTAGGACCTCTACGATCACCCCTCTTTCCCCTAATCAAGCTCAGTCATATATGCGGGCCCGCTCTCCCAACGAGGGAACCTCCCTCTTACCAACGTTCCAGGAGCGTCATATTCTACTTCCCGCAAAATCTTATGGCGCTGCACCTTCGCCAACCGCATCTACCGATACATACCAAAGAATATCAGATGATTGGTTGGGACGCACTGCATTCTGGGTCGCGTTTTCCGTCGTGATCGCACCTCTTATGCTCTTGACCTGTATCACGTGTTGGGCACTCATAATCACCATCCCAATGGCGAAGTTGAATTGGGCGTTGATCAACTACATAGCCGCCAATCCCACAAGACTTCGATTCTGCCCCCCGCCTCCCGTGGTCGTCGTTTCCGCTGCGCCGACCAATTCCCCGGCCACTTTGCCAACGGATGTCCCTGGTTCTTCGGCCCAAGCTCCAGTTGCGTACTCTGTCAAACATCCTCGACTGTCCCAGGGCCAAACGGCACCCTCTGCTCTGGGCTCGACAAAGTCGACAGTACTTTTGTGCGTATACCGCGCGATAGGGTGGAAATATTACAAGTACACTGTTGGTGGAGTCAACATCATCTTCATCAACCTCCTACCCCTCGTATTCTTTGTCATATTCGACGGCTTTGTGCTACTCCCTTTGGCCGAGCGCACCGAACACATTCCAGCAATACTCGTCTTTCTCACATCTCGTGCACTTATTTTCATCCTCAGCCTCGCTAGTGTGATACCCCTCTCGTATTTCATTGGCATGGCTGTCGCCTCTATCTCAGCTCAGTCCTCTATCGGGATGGGTGCTGTCATCAATGCCACGTTCGGTTCATTCATCGAGGTTATCCTTTATTCTATTGCTCTTACTCAGGGTAAAGGTCACCTCGTAGAAGGATCGATCGTAGGCAGCCTGCTCGCAGGTGTTCTCTTGATGCCAGGCACGAGTATGTGTGCTGGTGCACTGAGGAAGAAGGAACAAAAGTTTAATGCCAAGAGTGCGGGAGTCACTAGCATGATGTTGATCATGGCCTTCATCGGTACCCTTACACCTACGCTGTTTTACCAGATATATGGAAATGTAAGTGCTCTTAGTACTCTCGTCTTCCCATTTTAACATCGAGCCCCATATAGTTCCAGTTGATCTGCCGTGGATGTCCTGATGGCCCCGACGGAAGCGATCCAAACTGGAAATGCGATCATTGCTACTATACACATCCTGATCCCGTCGAGGATCCTTTCTATCAGTCGACCGTCAAGAGTCTGATGTACTTCTGTGCAGTGATTCTTCTATTCGTAGGTGTCGCGTTGACTTCGTCCAAACTTAGAATTGCTCATCAATGTTGTCCAGTCGTACCTCATTGGGCTGTGGTTCTCTCTACGTACTCATGCTTCCCAGATCTGGCAAAACCCTCAACCATTGTTGCACTCCCTCGATGTTCCACCTACACACCCACACCGTTTCTCCGGCTATCAGCGCACTTCTAATGCTCTGACGCAACCCACTGTTCGCGAAGGACCTCAACGTGCAAATGTCACAGGTGTCGAGACCGACGACCCTTCCAGATGTCCGATCCCGGCTGCCAAACCTGTTGAGTCCTCCCAGGTTCAGCAACAACCCCGGCCGCCTGTATCTCCGTCGCTGAGGCGCGTGTCTTACGCACCCCCGCCCATGACCCAAAGTTTCACACCGCTCGTGGAGAGTGTGGACTTGGCGATCAAAAACACTCATTTGCCCGAGAGCCTGACCAAGGATGATTTTACTCGCGCTGTCGCGGTCGCCACGGTCAGCGCGTTAAGACACCAACAAAGTCAGGGCATCTCTTCGGCGCGTCTCAGGACATCCGTAGCAGGTGACACGGATACTGGTGTCGGTGGACACGGCGGACACGAGGCACCCGAATGGAGTAGGATGACTAGCGCTGCCGTGTTACTTGCGTGTACTGCTCTGTATGCGGTCATCGCAGGTGCGTCTCGAACGAGCGAGGATTCTGCTACAACTGATTGGAATTTTTAGAGCTTCTTGTTGATGTTGTTGATTTCGTTTTGGAAGGCTCGGGTATTGATGAGAAGTTCCTTGGTATCACTCTGTTTGCTCTTGTTCCCAACACCACGGAATTTATGAACGCCATCTCATTCGCTCTCAATGGAAACATTGCATTGAGGTATGTGCTCGTTTAATATCTCCTTGCCGTCATCCAACAACAGTTGTCGTAACAGTATGGAGATTGGATCTGCGTATGCTCTCCAAGTGTGTCTCCTTCAAATCCCTGCTATGGTTGCGTTTTCCGCCTGGTATGCTCCCGAGAAGATGGGCGAAATAGCCCACTCGTTCACGTATGTCCATTCTGCCCCTACTGAACGAGAACTTACGCATACTTCTCCGCCATAGCCTCATTTTCCCGCGCTGGGACGTTGTAGTCATCATCCTTGCCGTATTCCTCATGACCTACACTTACATCGAAGCCAGGAGTAATTATCATCGAGGTAGCATCCTGATTCTCAGGTATAACTCTCACCACACTTCGCACGTCACTTGCTAACTCGATCACAATTCTAGTTATCTCGTCCTGGTGTCAGGTTTCTACTTCGCTCCGCGGGTATCTGAAGAACAGGTAGCCATGAATGTGCAGTTGCATTCGGTATCATTTATTGACATGGTGACCCAACATCTCACCGGTTTCTGGTTCTGATTTCGTTTTCTTATCGTTATCTTTCGACTGACTCATTGACTTCGTCACCGTTGCATGAAGTGCAAATACATATTGGATGCCTCTCTTTGAATACACATAGGACAATCATATCAATGCAAACTTTGCAATCCTTCCAACACCTTTTGTAATCGTTCTGGCGTGATCGTCAGCCGTTCCGGCTCAGACCCACCCTCCATGATCTGCTTGAGCGACTTGTCGTCAACCATGAAATGCAAGAATAACTCTAGGAAGTCTCCATCCAGGAAACCAATGGACGTTGCGTCCAGGTCACTCCGACCCGTGTTGTTCTTTGGTGCACGATACCTAGAGAAGATTTGAGTCACACAGGCGCTTGACGAAGAGTAAATCATACCTGGAATGGCTTTTACCAGTCTTGCGTTCGTAGAAAGTAGACAAGTTTCGTTGTAAAGCCGTCATATGAAGCGATAGCTCGTCGTCAGTTAGGTCAGTTATAACGCCAATTTGCCCAGACGGAGTCAAGAACAATTGTCTGGGCGTCATCGGGAGGTCCACCGACATATCATGGGAAGCAAGAGCGCCTTGATGGCGAGGTGAATATTGAGTTCAGATAGCGGCTTGTGCGATACTTACCAGGTAAGAACTTGTTCACGATGTCACCAAGGTAATAATGACCTTCCCGTTCAAGCAGTCTATGCAACTCGTTCACCTGGAGTCGGAATGCGAACAGGTTGTAATCGCTCTGGAGAGGTATGAGCTTGGAGCGGGGATGCCAGACACACCACTACTTACATTTCCCCCGATAATGCTATTGTCGTCGAACATCTCCGCACACGTCGGCCACAACGACCCATAGTCTCTGGCGATAGGCTCGATTTGAGTCCCCTTCAATTTGAGCAACGAGACAGAAGTAAGTGCGTCTCCGACTAAAAGTCGGTCGCCTCGAGACACCAAGGTGGTGATCAGATAGTTGTGATTGAAAATGGCGGATTGCGTGACAGAAACCTCCTGTCTCTGAGATATTTCGAGTTTGTGGACGACAACCTAGAAAGTTCAACAGTTACGTCCGCCGACAATCATCTTGGAACGCTACTCACTGAACTATTGACAGCGGCGAGGATTGTGTCATGTACAGATGTGATCGCGTACACGCAGCCCTTGGTATCGACAGATGCCACTACCTGCAGGTTTGCTCGCGAACCGCTCGTGCCGAGAATCATAAGCCGCCCTTGAGATGGCTCACGTTCCCCATCAGCATAGACTGTGACACCCGCACACAAGAAAGACGCGGGCATACCCGAAAGCGTCGTCGTTAGAGCATGTAAAGCGGTCACTTCTTCGCCCTGTTCGACTTCGAGTTCGCTCAATTCTGCGTGCGGTGGAGTCAGTAATCTACGATGCAAAGATGAAATGCCACGGACTCTCAAACGAGGTGTGATTATAAATTTGCACAGAGGAAGTGATAACTTCTACCTGTCCAACCTGAACAGGCGTGGGCTTTACACAAGCAATGGCAAAGATACCCCAAGATGGACTGTGAACAATCAGACGGGGAGCGTTATGGCCCAGAGGAATCTAGCTTGTTATCAGAACAGGGAATTGTGGTGGGATGGGTGTAGCCACACATACTGAGCGGATATGAAGCTTATCAAAATTCGCCACCGCTCCGATGACAAGGGAATCAGCACTAGCTAGAATCACCGATGAAGGATACGCTTCTGTGTTCAACTCTGCAGCTGCGCTGATGTCCTGTATACGTTTAGTACCAGATGGTAATGGCAGAGGATGGGTAAAAACCTTCAGCATCAAGGGCGAATGCTGTAAACGCTCCTTTTCCCAGAACAAGATCGAGGTTCGACTTCCACAGGCAAAGACTGTCGAACGATCCCTGACACGGCAACTGTGCATTGTCACGGGGAGGGTGCCGATAGAAATGAGTTTCTGGTCTCCTAGGGCTCCGTTTCTAAAGGGGAACGTTGCGACGGAACCATCGACGAGGCCGATAAGGAGGTAGGGATGCGATTGCTGGACCTTTCCGTCGGGTTCTCCCGTGAAGTTATACAGCAATAGAGAACGAGGAGCAGCTGGGAGCTCGTTCGTTTGGCAGAGATCTTTCATACAACCCGCCTCCATAAGTGAGAGAATCTTAACAGTTTTCGACAACCAAAACCCTACGGCGATGTTTACAGCGTATGCCTTGGTGGGGTCTAGCGGTAGGCATGTCACAGCAGAAATCTCCGCGACGCAACTGTAAGGCGGGGGTTCCACAAGCTCTCGAACCCGTTGCTTAACGAAGCGGTCGCCATCGAGGATGAGGAGTACCAATCTACCAAGATTGAGCGCGATGACGACTTGACTTGCATTGATGTCGGCAGCCACGATTTCACGACCAGCCCAGCTCGCGTCTCCACCCGCAAATTTGTCCAGCGTCCAAAGTTGGCCTACCCGTGTATACTCTCGCAAAGCCGGATCGTAGTTCAGGAGGAGTATACCCTCAGGGACCACCTGAACCACCAGAGAGGAATCGACATAGGCGGAAGGTGTTAATCCGTCCTTTGGGATTCGTCGTTGAATGTTGGACACCGCCAAGGTCCGGGAAGACGTCACGAAGCCCTTGTCACAGTCCCCGACGTTAGATATCATAGTTCCCTGATTATCTTCGAAACGAAACACATGCGTTTCGTGAAGAGTTGACACAACGATATGAGTGTTTCCCCTGCGGCGATATTAAGTCTGAGGCCCTCGAACTGTCGCACATACTCACTGATCCCGGTATCTTTCGCGCAAAGACCAAATCCGTTGGACGTTAGATATGCCGTGTACGACCCCTGCTTCCCGAAAGTCAGCGCCACTCCTGACGACCTTCAGTGAGCCCGTGTTACGCCCTCCGGAACATGTAACAATTTCGTTCTGTACGATGCATTAGCAAAACTCCCCAGCCAAACGAGGTCCGCCCACCTGCCCACTGTTATCGGTGTCGACGAGGACACCATCGGAAATTGGTGCGAGGTTGCTAAAGCGCTCTACTTCGGCGAGATAACTGCCAAAGCCATTGACAATCACACCCTCGGTATCTTCGTCAGCTCTATTCTGGGCCGCCACGGAGAGCCCTTGAGGCTTGACAGTGGGAATGAATGTTGGGACGGGTAGAGTAGGAGAATCAAGATTGGAAACAGGTGAGGAGTTAATTTGAAGCAGCTGTGAGTCGCCATAGTGAGAACCAAGGTAGACAACTTGATTGGTCAGGTAGGTCAAAGTTGTCGGAGATGATGCCTGTGATGGCCAGCAAACTTCTTAGACGGAGGGAGCTGGGGAGAAGGACCTACGTACCTCCCCCAGAGCAACAAGCGTCATTACTGTCCTGCTACTGCTATCCACATGTAGCATGGCATGCCGCCCATATTTATCGCCAATCAAGAAAATGGTGTTCTCTTGGTTCATCGAGCAGAAGCTATCAAAAGTCAGTCTTATTTTTCGACCGTTCTTCGAACTACTAGGAATAGCTTACGCAGTAACTTCAGACCATGGCCAGGCGATCACCGCACGTGCTTTCTTCTTCTTCCATTCCCTCTCTTTCTCCTTTTGCTTGGCATTAGCAGCCTCTTCTGCATCTCTGCTCTTTTTCTTCTTCTCCGTGCGGCGACTCTTGCGTATATTTTGTTCCATAGCGTCATTATGGACCAGATCGTATAATAAAATCTTCCGCCCACCGAGGACCAATACAGCACCTTCGAAATCGTCCTCACTGTTTTCGACCGGAGGAATGAATGCTAGGCGGGGCGTCTGTTCTTCTATTGAGAACCACTTTCCAGGAAGTGATAAAGGAGGAAGCATGGGTGAAGGTGCCGGGGAAAGTTGGCGTTCTTCGATGCCAAGGTCTCGGGAAAGAAGCTGGAGTCGCTGTTGGAAATCAAAATGCAACATTGCAAGGGTGTACGTTTCAGTTGACGTAGAAATAAATGCAAGGCTGAGAAGATTCAGCTCCACGATTCTATCACAATTTCATGAGCTTAGAGTCTGCGATGAATAATTGAACCTTGTGCTGACGATGCGTCAAAATCTCTGTCGTAATCACCTTCCTCTGTTAGAAGGACGATCTTCAGTCTCCCCATGTAAACGCTGATTACGACCATGGCTCCTGAGGGATCTACGAGCACATCATGACAGAATTCGGCTGGTCTGGCGCTTCTCTCGAACAAAGGGAGATGTTTTAGTGCTTTGAGCTCTTTATCCCCAGATTTGTGTATCGTGAACAGCAAGAATATCAGCTCAGGTTCTGGGTGGTCGGTGAGGACAAGTAAACTCAGACGATTGGTTGTCTAGAACTGACATTAACATTAGCGATTGGGCTGTGAATCAAGACGTACTGTGATAGGGATAGATTTAATTGCGCGTATCCTGCCCCAAACCTCAATTCCCTGCTCATGGCGGAGACCTTCTGGCTTTATGGAGTAGATGTCCACTCTGTTTAGTTTGGCTATCACCAGGAACTCGGATCCATCTTCATCCGCAAGAGTGCATTTAAGGGAATCGAAGACAGTTGACGGTGGATGGAAAGTAGAGACAACTTTCATGGAGTGCTCGACGCGAAGGATCCTACTTGATAGCTGACAAGGGGGTGTGATCTTCCCCAAGTTACTTATCATTTAGCTACATTCACACGAACCTAATACTAAATACCCCACACATCTATACACGTTATAATCCGTCACTCAGTATACATAATTCCGTCTTCGTTCATGACAATCTCTCTCGTCTCCCCTGGGTCGTCACCTTCTGTGGTCTTCTGCATGAAGGTGTGAAGCGTCGGTTGGGATTGGTCTTGTCCACTTGGAACTTCAGCCTCCCTAGCACTGGCTTTCGGTTTTCGTTTTCCTGTCGATTCCTGCGATCCTATTATTTCTATGAGAATGGGGTGAGCGAAGTCTCCGGCTTCGTTCCGGTACATGACTATTACCCTCAAGAAACAGAAACTCGTCCACTCGACGGACGGTATTCGCTATCAAGCCGTGTTCAGATTGAGCAGCACCTCACTTGGAACACGGATACTTTACCGACGTCCCTTTGTTGGACCGTTGTTCTCTTCTCCCGTTCAGCAAGTCTCTGACATGCCTGTGATAACCTCTTTATAAACTCTTCCGTAGCCAACGATATCAAAAATGTCGCGTCTTTGGCGACTATTGGAAGTTCCTAATCTCGCGCCTCGGAGTCACTCTTGTCATCACACTCAACAGCGACGGGTGAACCTACCTTGTCTGCTTTCATTATTTTCTGGACTCTTGAAAACGGCAAGGTAGATTTGCCTGGTTCTCGGTCACGTAGTGCAGCTCCTTCTTTCTTCCCTTCTCGCTTCTTCACAGATGCATCGCCGCGTGCCTCTTCACTTGCTTGTAGTGTATCTGCAGCTTCGACTTCATTTACCTGAGCGACACCCTCTGGTAATCGTGGGTCTTTTGAAGCCATCATTGACGACTCTTGGATTTGTTGTGGAAGAGGTATTTCGCGAGGATTCGGAAGATCAAGGCAAGAGGAGAAACTCGAGTTCAATCATTGAGCCTGACGCGTTGACGCGTGTTTGCCACAAACGCGTCACGAACTCAAAACCACAAGGACCAAGGTCTACAACAGGGATACACTTAGCAGTGTAAACATGACGCTATTCTACTTTGGGCAGCAGGAGAATTCATGGATACCGTCTCCCATGACTGGCAAATCCATCTTTCTCGACACCTTGCCTCGTTCGATGGTCTGGTCACCAGACTAAGGTATCCTCGGGAAAATGCTCGAGTTATGCTTACACTCGTAAGATTCGCCTAACTTCCCCAATTTATAACCGAGCTCGTATCTTCGTTGCCAATCCTTTGCCCTCACATTCATCTAACTCATCTCTGACCTCGTATTCCCATTGATGTAGTTCTCGTTGCGATGTTGGCGACTTCAAACTAGATGGTTTAGATTCGGTACGCTCCGATGCGGGCGAGGATCCAAAGGTTGGAGCAGGGATGATATGATAATGAACCTATAAACAACTTCTTCAGGCAGGTGGCAAAATCCAGATTGACTCCGGCTTACGTGGGGAACAGATTGTGCGTACTCCTGGTTACAAACGATATTGAGGGCGGTATTTCCTAATGCTGAGTGTCCATCAGTTTCTTCCTGTTCCTGCTGCTTTCCAGACGCAAGGATACTCACCTTCCGACAAAGCTCGTGCAACTCTGGATACCGCCTCTCCCAGTGCCGCAGCGAACTCCGTAGGTAGCTCAGATACTCGAGAAATATGTATCTTTGGTATCACAAGGGTATGTCCCGGTCGCAGAGGCAGGATATCTAGGCAATGAAATCAGCTAAAGCCTAAAGTGAAGGCGTTACAACTGCCTAGGACTCACCTAGAAATGCAATAACTTTCTCATTCTCGTAGACTCGTATCGCTGGTATCTCGTTGGCAATTATACGGCAGAAGGTGCAATGCGATTGGTCGTTCTGGTCTTGGTGTGACTGGCGTCGAACATGTGCGTCTATGATGAAGGAAGTCATACGGACAGGTCAAAAATGTTGGGTTAGGCGAACAACTGTCTTCATCCGACTCTTCAAGGGGTCTGTCTAGGGGAGACTAAGCCTGAGGTTGTTCACATAGATACAATTTTGAATCTGTACCTGATAACCTTTCGGCGAGGGGTGTAAGTCAAGTTGACGCTCGACTTCAACAGGTACCACGCTACTAGTGATAACGCAGTCGTGTAAGAGTGACTGTTGTAATATTTGTTCCAAATGGCAGTGAGTCTGAATCTGATGTTAGTCCCATACCATCATGTCGGCTGTAACAAACAATTGCAGATCCCATCGCATAAGGGCTACAGGCAACCTCCAGCAATCCATGCGAGCTAACTACGGGCAACATGGTGTAGATAACGTATGGCAATCATCCTTTTCCTGCATTACTAGCATCCTGACTACTATAAATCCGTCAAGGTATTATAAGCAGGTAAATTGCTCGCAAGGGATTGCTGGGGGAAATCTCATCTCATCTGACTCAAGGTTGGCGCTTCCCGGAATCCTCACTTCCCTGGTGTTAGTGCATGATATTCGCTTGGCTGGAAAGGTCAGTTGACGAAGGGGATGGAACGTATTGAATGAACAACGGTTGCTCCAGATGGTGGGCCCATGAAAATGGTGACGTCGGTTCAAGATTCCCTCTCATCTTCGACATGGCTTGTGGTAAGTCCCTGGGATCATGTCAGCGATTCGTGATCAAACCGTTGCTTCCACTAGGCAGGTAGCTTTAGTTTCGAATCTTCAACGTCACCGTGGCTCATCTCATCTGGGGAAGTGACCGTGGCTGCCTAAGAATGGCGGAAAAACGGTGGATCAAGGTTGCAAAAGAGCAAGAAAGGGAACTCAAATCTACAACTGCATGGATACGATAGTCGGCCAGTACAAGTCGAAGAACCTCACCAGACGTCATCAGTCACTAGCGTGAGGCATGTTCCGGACGACTTGCTGATAATAGCCGCAGATCCTGTGAGTGTCCCGAGATTTTAGACTTCAGTGCGCGCTCACGAAGAATGTCAGTATGTACACTCAGGCATCGCACGTCACTATGTGCCCCGTTATCATTTCGAGAAATCTCCCAGGGTACACTACCCCCCATAGTGTCGACTGTCTCGTCGATTGGAGGTAGCCGCCAATTGACAGATAAATCGACATGGTTATCTGCTCCTTCGCGTTGCACCTCTTAGACTCATCGTCCGAGCTGTTTGCTCTGCTTTGTGAGTTGAGCACTAAGGCACGTTGGCTCGTGGTGCTGGCGCCACACGAGCAACCAGGGGTAAATACATCATTGTATAGATCCTTCCTCACACCGATTCACTATCTTCACGGTAGATCAAAGAAGGACGGGGATGGGTGAAATGGGACAGTGAAGGCTGGACCGAGTGCAGCATGAATGATCGTCGGGAGTTCATCCGGGAAAGCTGAGTTCGCATTCTTGGGAACCAGTGTCATCATGAAAACGTCGCAGAGTGCACTGTCGCATCTATCGCAGCGTAAATGCCATCTAGACCTTAGTGTTGACGCGAGACGAGAATTTGGGAGCATTAATGATATCTAGATCTGGCTTGTATGAAACGGTGCAGGGATAGCTCTATGACAGTAACGTATGAAATATCCACGCTATATCAGGGACCAAATAGGACCCTCGTTAGCAGAGTGATAGCTCCTCCTGCGACGGCACTCCCAGCCACGAGTATAAGCTCACGACCTCCTATAGAGCCAAGATACGGGGAGGAGAAATAGACTGGCCAATGTGGAGCCGCTGGTGTCTCCTTTGGCAACGCCTCCGTAGAAAGTATCGCTGGTGTGTCAAAGGACCTCTGACTTGCAGACATCTCAGTGATGAGCGTGGTCAACAGCTTCTCATGCTCTGCCAAACGCTCTTGTAGGCGGGCTGCACCTGCACCCACCAACGCCTTTGTCTCCGCACCCATTTCGTCCACCTTCCTTTCGAACGTCTGAGCCAGCCTCTTCCTTTTCCAGGGCTCCACGACGATAATCGCCATGACGAAGACCACCAAGTTGACCCCAAGTACCGCCAAAGACCCGTACGTCGAAGCGCTGCGAATCTTGTCGCTCCACACTTGTTCTTCGTGATATCGTGCCAATATAGCCCTCATCAACTCGCTGAATTCTCGGTCCACCGCATCCTCCGTCTCTGCGACACGTGCTTTCGCGCGCGCTTCTTCCTGTTCGAACGAGTGGTCTGAACGAACGAGAGAAGTGAAATTGCTGACGTCCGCATCGGTCCAGCTAGATTTGCGTTGGAGAAGGTCGTTCACCTGACGCTGAGATATGGAGCGCTGCAGAACAGATTCATCATATGATGCCTTGGCTTCCCGGGCCGCTTGTCGTGTTGCCTTGATCCTAGCCTCTTGGACGTAATATAAGTTAGCCTTCAACCAAAAGAACATAGCCAGCGAATCACACTACCTTGACTGACGACCTGCTTCTTCAATGTTTCGATTTCCTCGTACCCTGTGACTCGGCTGAGATGAAGACCAAGCTGTGAAAAGGTGGTCGCAGCTTGCTTCGAGAACTGGTCCGCTTGCTGCCGCAGAGAAGAGCTCGCGAGAACGCTCCAATC
>JBBPRJ010000210.1:0-13042 GCA_038092975.1 Chalciporus piperatoides | reverse complement strand
CACGATCCCTAACAAATGAATTCATGAACGGATCAGTAAGGAAGGAGTATATCGCAAGATGTAAAGGGGAATTTCCGGCGTGAGTATCTTCCTGGCCTCGATGGCTGAACCACCAGCTAACCATATTCAGGGAGGAAGTAGTGTGTGAAAAGCCATTGCTAACGGTAGACAGACAGATGGGGCTCAACATAGTACATCCTGAAGGAAAGGTAATTAGCGCTTCTTGCGTGCCGTCGGGCTTCCGTCTAACTCACACCTTGCCAGCCGGCCAAAACAGTGTTCAACAGGCTCCATTATGACGCTAATACTGATACGAGCGTCCTCCGCTGTATGTCGAGGGATCTTGCCCGATCCGTCAACCAAACTGAAAGTTCCATTGTCTAGGTCGTCCATACACGGGCCGATGTGAGTCCATCCTGTGCATTCGTGCCATTCCCCCTATTTTTCTGGTCGCTTATGTCTTCCCATTCCTCCCCCATGCCCTTCTTTTTTTTTGGCACGTTGCCGAAACTCTGAATTTTCGCTCATTAATTTACTTCCGAAACGAAGCACATCAAATAAGGGTTCATCTACAATATCTGGGGCATCCTATTGCAAATGATCCTGTGTACTCGGAAGAACGAATATGGGTATGTCCTTCTACTCTTGCTTCGAGCTGCCAAAGGCGGTGGTTTGGGAACACACTCCCCCGCTTTCTCTTCCTATCTCGCCGTCAACCTAACTGACCTTACCACACACCTGCTGACATCCACTGCGCAGGGTGCGAATTTAGGCAAGAATGGAATTGACGTCATTCCTAGCACCGAACGGTTTGCACCTGCCCCTCCGGAGTACCTCAAGAGCAACAATAGCCCCGAGTCCCTCGGCGGCTGCACTTCTTCCAACGGTGCTTCAGATGCTGTGGTAGATGCTGAGACCATCCCCCGCCCTCTCTCGGACGGGAACGAGCACAGTGAACCAAAGGAGAGCGGCGATCCTAAACCGATGAAACTCCTACCCAGAGAAACAGGTCACGATATCGGCATGGGTTCTCCCGTCCCTCTCTCGGCCGAAGCCGTTCAGATCATCACGCGCCTACGAAACATGAAGGTATGTCCGATCCGACGTTCGCGATTTTCCCCTTTCATTTTCGATGGGTTCTCTCGGATTGGCTTCTAGCCTTTCTTTGTTCCCACTACCTCCTAAACAATCTCGGAGGCATCAATCCGGGGATGCTGGATGTATGGATGGGTTTTTTATGATCACGCGAGGCGATAGCGTTTTACGTATCTCTCCTTCTATTGGCTCACGCTCACACAGGACGAAGACGAGGATTGGAGCCGATGGCGGGATGTCGTATTTCGTGCCAAGGGTGCGCTAACCCCGAAGAGCTTCCAGAAACCTCCACCATTACCCCCACAAAATCGGAGGAAAAGGGGTGGGAAGAGCGTTCTGAGTGCCGAGACTGTTGCTGAAGTAGCAGCGGGGAATGAAGCCGCAAATACTCTATCACAGTCATCAGAAGACCAAACGGAACAGCCCCCAACTCCGGTCCAACCGGAAACAACCTCTCAAGAGTCGGCATCGCCCGAGACTCCAGCTGAAGCTCCGGAACCCGGCCAACTTAGCCTCGACGAAGCTATGTCGCGGATCCCGTCCATGGTTGCGCCTGAGATTCCGGTGGATCCGGTCACGGGGACGCTCTATTGCCCTGAATGCTATCTCCCAATGCATTCTGATCCCAAGCCGGAAAAGTTGTACATTTTCTTGCACGCGCTCAAGTATGAAATGAGTTTGGGAGGCTTTGAGACGGAGATGCCTGAGTGGGCCAAGGAGGGATGGGAATGGGAGCGGTGAGCCTCAAGCAGCGGGAGTACGACGGATTCTAGCACGCGGCGTGCAAAGTGTAGGGCTATTATTGCATTCCGGGTATTATACAACCATATTACTTTACACAACCCCAAGTAGAATGCGTAAATAGCACGAGACAGCATCGGCTCACTAATGGAATATCGTCAGCGATCTAGACCGACAACAATTCAAGATTAGAAGACTCACTTTGATGAACTTCGCCATGAATTTTCTGGGTAGTTGACAGTCAGACAACGGGACGTTCCAAGACGGCGAACAACATACTTGTGAAACTCGGTTCGTAATAGATCGTTGACGAAATGGCCCGACTTTTCCTTTTGGTTCATCGCCTGGTTCTTGAAGATAAGGTCTAGAAGTTGTACGGTGGAGATATTTAGCACTCGGCAATCCCACTTTACCAAGACAAATGCAAACTAGAAGCAAGTATATGTCACTCACCGTCATCCCACCTTCGCTTCACCGCGAATGTGCCAGGAACAGTCGTGTTCACACCAGGAGATTGGCCGAGGGCGGCAGCGAGGTTGAGTAGGGGATTCGATGTTGCTATTTCGACTTCACGAGCGGCTGCTTCTGATGCGGATTGTTCGTTCTCTTGACGTGCTTTTTCTTCCGCGCGCTCACGTTTGATCTTTTCGAGTTCGCGAAGCAGCTCGTCGGTATCGTCCTCTTCTTCAGACTCTTCCTCACTGAGTGTCGTGTGAGTGTCACCAGTAACACGCAAACGAAGGTGAAACACGCACCTCTCCTCATCACCATCTGCGTTCTTCCCTTTATCTCCGTCCATGCTCTTCTTCTCCGCCTCATCATCGTCATCGTCGTCCTTGTCGAGTTCAAGAACATCCTGGAGCACCTTTCTCCTCTTGTTACTCTCCTCGTCCTCGGCCGGTGCCCCGTTCGCGCTCGCGTTTCCACTGCTTGTGATAGCCAACGGTGGTTTCCCCTCAGCCTTCCGCTTCTTATTCCGTGCCTCCTCTTCCGCTGCGAACAGTTCCTCTCTGAGATCCCTCCGCGCGACATCGCTCACTGACGTTTGACCTGGTTGTCTGTACACGTGCGATTCAATACATTTCACGAACGCATTTCCCGAGGGTATTACACGCCAGTGAGCAAAACGAAGGAGGTGAATGGGGTGCGAAAGAGAGAGAGAGAGAGAGAACTCACCGAAACTTGAGCTTCGTATGTGCGGCCATGTCGCGCACGGAGAATTGTCTCGAGCCGCCTTTGACATCTTTAGCTTGGGCGGGGTCCCATGTCGGTCTGTGAGCGGTCGACATTGTTGGTTTTTTTCAAGCAAAAGGGAGTGTGAAGTGTAAGTATGAGCGCTGTGTTCGGGTCACTGTTGTTGGCGTGCCGAATGCGGCTGTTTGGTGGTAGTTGAGGCGGCGATTGAATGTTGTACGGAAATCGCCCAGCGGCTCTAATCTCCGCCAGAAACATGCAAGGTACTTTGGCGGAAGCGTACTCACCAGTCACAAATGCGACGGGCTAAGACTCCTTACCTGTTATTCCCACTGCGGTCGCGCTATTCATCCATTCCTTCATCTTTGTGTCTGTTCTCACCAAAACGGTTGTAAAGGGATCAGTTTTATGGACGACCGCCGCACAAAATGGTCTACTTTTAAATTGGTGAGCTGCTTAGAAAGGTTCACCGGTTCAAGAATTTAAAACAAGCTATTATCTCTCATATGATCACCTTCGAGAGTACCCTGCCGACATAATGGTCGCCAATGACTCGCATTCGCCAGTGAGTAAGCGAACAAGGATAATGCAAGGCTGTGAAATATGTATGTCCGCGGAGTAGATATACTGCACAATGACACAGAGACACAGCGGTTACATTCGAGATTGTCTTCAAGTTAGTGCGACCATGATGATTTCTTTGCAATCGGTCTGGTTTCAAAATCTGACCAAATCAACTTGAAGGGGTTAGGTACGAATGTAGAGTCTGTACCCCCTTCGCTACTTACCATCATAGATCTCCATCTTTCGAAAAACAAAAAATATGTATCACGTCAATCGTGACCGCAAAGCGCGGAGCGCAGGCCTTTATTGCCTTCACGACGTCTCGCATATAAAACTCATGGACATATTCAAATCCTTGCGACATCGACGGCTGCGTAGGAACGTATCTCGCCGAACCTCGCTCACGAACTCACGAACTCACACTCCCCCTATTACTGACGACGACTTCTCACTTGTTCAACCCACCCCACCTATCCAATCTCAGATCCCAAGCCCATCCTCATCCCTTTATGTTCTGCATTCTCGCTCAGACGCTAGCACCATAAGCGCCTCAGAAGAAGACCACTCATCCGGAATGAGTACGTCGATCTCCGTTCTCGATCAGACTTCCCCAGATTCGCAAGGGGGGAGTCATCACCATCCGTATTCCGTTCCCCCTCTACCTAGCTCTCCGTCTACGTTCCAGTTGCGTTCGGAAGCAACAAAAGACTACCTGATAGAGCGGTTAGAACAGCACTTGGGTCGGCTGAGTCTCGCCGACGCAAGTCCAGGCAAGCTCGCATCGTCTGTCGGTCGCATTACTCTTCCTTGGGAAGCTACTCATGTCACTCCAATGGACGTTTGCCTTGAGAGTCAAAATCTCAGCCCGCGGGTGCAGCGAATGGTGAACCCAGCGTCATCTCCCGCTCACGTATGCTTTGAGGAGCGTTCCCTCCAGGGATTGAACCCAACGGCTTCCCCATATGAAGAAACTGTCGTTCCCATGATCGTGATCACATCCGTTGATGCCAAAGACACCAGACCGCTACCGCCCTCTGCCCCACGCCCATCCAGAACGCCATTTGGTCATTCTAATCTCACCAATCTTCCCACTGACAACGAACGCCCGAAATCCCAGGGACAAATGTCATTGGATGATCCATTCATGACGCCACCCAACAACTCCGCTTACTCCCTGGACTATAATCTATCCTTCCATCTCCCGTCGTTCCCTTCGATCTATCCAACCGCTGGTCAGTATTTCCCCGAGACGCCAACTCCGATGAACTGCAACCATTTTGGTGATTGTAGTGGTGATTTGTGGGAGGTCTTGCATCCGCCTCTCGTTAGTGGACTGTTTACGCTACCCCCGTTCGAGTTACCACCTTTAAAGGGCGGCATTTTTGACGGCATACTTGTTTCACAGCCCTAGATATATTCACGCTCCATGTATTGATCGTGTGCAGCGTCTCAGATAAACAAACGATCTTTATCCATCTTGTCTTGAACATGCTCGGAGATCCAGGTGATGGCCCGCTTTTCAGGGATGCCAGAATGAAACGGTTTCGTACATCCAAGCGTACATCCGTCTAGATGCCCCAGCGGTCTAGTTTGCATTAGAGCAAAGAACGAACAACCAATAAACCTGTTATTGAAGCACCCTTCTTGCATCGCCCGTAGAAACCCACTTCCCCACCAAACCTCCGCTTATATGGAATATAGAACGAACGTGCTTTGGACTGTCAAGGTACATAACTCATTCGAGAGGCGGATGTGACACGAGCTTTGATAAGGCCGTCTAACGGCTTTAACGGGAATGACTCAGCTCAATAGCTTGAACAAGGGTGTCGAGAAGTTGATGGGAATGGCGAAGAATGTGGGACGGGTGCGTCAGATTGAGTCGAGGGACAACGAAGTCAAGGGAAACTTGAAGTGCGAGAGTGCTCGAAAGGTGAGACCACACAAACGAGGATATGAGTTCGTGTGTCCATATTCTCCTTTGCATTGACTCTTCAAAGGTTCAAATTCCAAAGTGTAACGTGCAGTTCCCTAAATTGTTACTGGAACACCCAAGCAGCCATCGCCATGTAGTGAGATTATTACTGATATGTGAGGAAAGTCAAGAGTGTGAACAGTGAGCTACAATCATGGAACTTTTAGCAGTGGTTGGTTTTCCTGATGCCAGCATGTCAGTGACTCAGTGCTGAAGTCAAACCCCGGAAGTGAAAGAGTCGTACCTGCTCAAGCCTAAATGCACTTCGCGTACATGCCTGATGATTGATACGCGCCGGACTGTTGCCCCGCATCCGAGCCAGGCACAGCATACGATCATTTGTCCACTCAGGCCACGACTCGGAATCCCGTGTATCGCGAGATGTCTTGCAACAGTCCCCCCGGTGATGGGTGCTCCGCAGGGCATCAGAGCACCCATCTGATTCTCCATCCACAAACAACATTGGGGAGTGGATAGAAATTCACTACTGTTGTTCGTAGTTGTATTTGAAGAGATAGCCTCAGGTAGGCTGTTGGATCCCATTGGATGTTCGAACATGAAGGAACTAGTACTATTGACAGGCACGTCAAATATCCTTATAAGTTGCTCCGTGCTAAGGGACTTACGGTGCTTCAAGGGTCGAGGCAGTTGCCACAGGTGCGAAGAAATCATTGAAAAGGAATGAATAGTCCGAGTCAGTACTAGTGGTGCCGCAGGAAACCTCGGTCTGTGGGTGGGGTTGGGGTGAATCTGGGTTTTGCACGAGTGATAAGTCAGGCTCAGCTAGCGGAAGAGGAGTCAGATCTGGTGACTGGGTCTCGGATTCAGTCTCGTCTAGTATATCCAGTGGAGAGTGATTTCTATGATGGTACGTGGGTCATCATTCTAGGTCAACGAATAGTGTGTTACCTGTCCAAGTCACCGTAACCGGGGGAAGGCGTATCCTTGTACTTTCTACGGGATATGGTCTGGAGATGGACGGCTCCTATGATGGATGAGACGTTGAGGTACTATAGGAATGAAAGTACATACCGTCACATACGGCAACAGTATACTTCTCTGACAACGCTTCCTCCAAACGGCTCTCTTCCAGAAAGTCTTCAGGCCGCAACAGTCCCTGAACACAATTTGGGAGAGTATCATCGAGGAAACCACAGAGAACCCACACTTTTGAGCAACGTAGACCACTGGCTGTCATGTGTGATGGCAATAGTCGCAGAACCCTCCTGGACGGATTCAATTCAGACTGTCGCATACCTCGCAACAAAATGGATGATAGGAACCTTGCGCAAGAGCCATTGGTTGATGAGATCAGATGGATGAAAGGGCTAACAATTCTGTTAATCCTCGCACACGTAGCATTCACAGCAAGCCAACGACTAGCCTTCGACACTTGCGGCGTATGTTGGATCGACACGCGTCTAATTATGTGCTGTCTACCTTGGTTTGTGGAGTTTCCTTGGTTTGTGGATGTCGATTCGCTGCCAGTGGTTCCGTCCTGTTCTTCTATGTCTTCTACAACGTCTGTGAATTCCTCGTGCTGTGATCGAGAAATAGGCGCCTCCGTTGTGACTGAAACCTGTTTCCGGCCTAATGCTGCGTCCGTGATGGCGATTTTAAACCCGCTGATATATACAGTTTGGTTGGACTTTGTGTTGCATGTTTTCGGTCCAGCCCGCTTGGACAAAAAAGGGCGGCTAGTCTTCCAACTGTAGACCCCGGTAGCGTTGTTCCTCGCGGCATGGGTCACCTTGAATTGTGCAGAAAATTCCCCAGTACTTGCAGTCTCCTGGAAGGAAGCCAGTGCCCAGGAACGGGTTTTGAAGAAACCGGTTATCAGATAAAGAGAGTCACGATCAATCGTCCGTTCGAGCTCCTCTTCAACAAACTTGTACCACTCAACCGCGTGGCGTTTCGCATACTCTCCAAACCTGCGGCACCTTCGGAGTGTATGCTGATCTGCACCTTGAGGAAGGATGAGCAGGGCACCTTCGCCAGAGGAAAGACTAAATTTATAGTCCGACCTTGCAAGATGAAGGGGCATTGTCAGACACTTCGGTAATTTTACGTATTTACCCTGTGAACGCACCCTTGCTCGATCGTCTCGACCTCCGCCTGCGTCACAGAAGATGTCGATATAACACAGCCCTCCCCCTCTACATCATCATAAACCGCGACATCGGTCTCGTTGAGGTCAACGGGTGTAAAATTCTTGGGGACACCATTCGTTCGGTGAAGACGGTGATTGGTGGGAAGGCATATGTTGAAGAGGACTTCAAAGCATCCTACTTCCGGGACGACAAGGCCGACATCCCCAATCCTCAGTCCATTATCCTGATAAACCTTTGGGAGCTTGATATACGGTTCTGGTATCCACAACGGGTATCCACGGTGTGAGATTAAGCGTCTGGCATATACGTCCTGTGGAGACTGAGTCGGACCTTGCGGAGATTCTGACATCTGTGTGGTGTGTGAGACGGTACAAGAGCAGGGTGGAATTGAAAACAGAGAACATTAGCACCTTGACTCAGGTGGATGCTGTACGAGGCTGTACACAACGTGCAACCAATGTACGATAACCTAAGCAGACAGATTAGTACTGAAGGGCTTCCCAAGGGCCGCCGCAATCCGTTTCCACAGTTCCACTGACATATACAGCGTGGTTGGCCAATCCGATGTGATCTACATCCAACACGCTGATCTAAGCGCGGTTGGTATGGAAATGAAAACCCTAGAATGTCGCCCCTCGCACGAACAGCGACGGTGCGTAGGAGCCCCTTCGGGTCCTGGAATTCTACGTGTAAATTCCAACGACTGGAATCTTCGATCTTCGTCACCCTGAATTGCGAAGGAAAGTCTCCGGCGCCGCCGCCCCTTGGAATGATCATGCAAGCGACCACGAAGGTAAAACATGAGGATGGCCGGCATGCTATCGGGGAGTTTAGTCTTTCATGCAAGGAAGCTGTTTGTGAAAAGCTACACTGTGACAGAGGCAATGAGTCCTATGCCTACGCAGCTCAGTCCTAAGGACACCACGCCAACCGACTTGCTGTGGTCAGACATCTGTCGGGGGAACCCTGTTTAGTTCCATGTAAGCGCCCGAAGAAGATACGGTGTCAGGTGGGAAGCATCACGATATATGCCCTGAGATGCACCGTGACTCGAAACCACCGCAATTCGATTCCGAGCTTCGCGTGTCTCCTGTGATATGGGCCTACTGGGTTCGAGCGGTGCGTGAAAGCGGTCGTACTAGACTGAATCTGTGGTGTTGACATGAGATCAAGAACGCTACGCCAAAGAAATAGCGACTGATGGTCACAATATACTTTCAGTCGCCTTGTTAGACCACGAGCAGCATATCGTATCCGGGAGCCAGGAAGGGACCCTCCGACGATGGGGGATTAGAGACACTCGCGAAGTTGCAACAACCAAGGCTAGTAGCGCTGTCTATGCCGTTTCTGTGTCAAGAGATGGTAACTGGATAGTTACTGGAGAGTGTCGAAGGGTGGTGGTTTGGGATGCAACGACTCACGCCAAAGTCGTCGAGGTCACAGACCATACGAGTTGGGTGTCGGCAATTGACGTGTCAGACGATTCAGAGACATTCGCGTCTGGATCGGACGACAAAACAGTACAGGTCTTCAACATCGCGTCTGGACAGCGCCTGGTCGGTCCCATCCAGCACGAAAGCTATGTCAACGGGGTCAAGTTCTCGCCAGGAAGTGACCGCTTGGCCACTGCTACCGTCCATCGCGGAGTCCGTGTCTTTGATATTTCCACTGGCGACCAGTTGTTCAGCATTTCCATCCCAATCGCTCGATACCCAAGTACGCCTCTTGCCTGGTCCAGTGATGGGAAGCTCTTCGCTGCATCGCCCGGTAAAATCACAGCTCTCAACCTATCAACCTCTTCCACTTCCGACTGGACGATCCACAGCACCAGCGACCGAACGTCTATTGCAACCAGTGGGACGTTGATCGCATGTTCCGCAGGTTCGTCTGTCTCGTTCTGGGACGCAACTTCGCATAAGCAAATCGGTCCTGTCATCGAACACGTTGGGGTTGTTCAATGCATCGCCCTTTCACGGGATGGGATGACCCTTGTGTGTGGAACAGACAAGAAGAAGCTCTCAGTTCATACTCTCTGCGATGCGTTCCCCAAACCCTACTTCGCGCATGATGTAAGTGTCTGTTGACTTACGACTTACGGGTCTCTGATTTCGGTCATGATTTTCCGCCTTCCATTTGATTTATATTATTATGTGGCCTGCTTCGCAGCCCCCGCTAATGCATGTTGGTGTCCCGGCATTCGAATCATGGACGCAAGAAAACTTCACAAACGCTGAAGCGATACTGTCGGAAGAGGTCTTGCGGTCTCCGACCCATCACGCGCTCGCGAATCGTGCTCTGGTACGGGCACATTTAAGGGAATGGAACGCGTCGATTGACGACGCTAAAAAGGTAAAATTGTTGACTGGCACATGTTCGTACTCACTCACACGTATGATAGTCTTTACAAATTGAGCCATCGCCCATTGCACATATTGCTCATGCACTCGCACTCCTTGGTCAAGGACAGCATGACAAAGCTCTGTGGAGCTTTGATCTTTCATTTCGAGATTGCAATCCAAACGACAACCGGTTTCTCTTGCTCCTAAAGGTACGCACTGTGAATGTTTGGTCCCCAATGCCGCCGACTGACTTTTCGCACAGTCCATCCTCTTGTTCATGTCTGGACAACATGAGGATGCAATATCGCGCGTGTTTGACCTGATCCCCACAAAGGATGACACAATGACATACTCCTGTACCCGGGTATGAGTATCATGATAATCCGAGTTGTCTATGATTTCCCCTGATGGTTTGTTTGCAGGTTCTTGAAATCATGCACCTGAATGTAGGAGACTACCAAAGTGTGCTAGAATCGTTCCAACGCTCGCGCCTTCGAGCTCCCACACGGAGAAATTCCCAGCTAGTAACGATCTTGCTCGTGAGTAATTTTGATTCTTTTAACTCCGCTCCGATCTATGCTTACGCTTGAACTCCAAAGATATTCGGCAGGAACTTTGACGGGGAAGATTTTGGCTTTCAACAGCGCCTCTGCGAAGCCTTATACACGAGCGGGAGACCGATAGAGGCAGCGGATATACTCTCGAAGATGATCTGCACACTTGTCGAGCAGAAAGAAACGAACAAGGCTAACGGAGACTGGGTCGCAGGTAAGACGATGCCATGAATATAGTCAGCGCATATGAAATTCCTAGTCAGAGTTCACGAAACGATGTCTTGCCGAGTGCGAGGACATGGGAGACGAAGCGTCTGTGGTGGCGAAACCCACCGAGGCAATTGCACAGTATACAGCTGCCTTGTCACTCAACCCCTCGAACCCTGCAAAGCTTCTTATCAAGCGGAGCAGGGTTCGAGCAGCATCTGGATTGTGGGAGGGAGCCCTACAAGATGCGAATGAGGTATGAGCTGCAATATGTTTTATGTGATGATACCGAACTTCGTCTTGATAGGCGACTAGACTGGATCCTTCGTGTCCTTGGGGATACGAGAGGAGATACATTGCACTTCATGGCGCTCAACGATATGATGAAGCCGTGGAGGCATATTGCAGCATGCTCTCCGCGATCGAGAGTTCCCCTATTCCAGAGATTTCTCGTATGTATCAGCTTTTAATCGAAAGAGGTCACAGGCTAACTTGTCTCAAGAACTACGTCAGACCTACATTTCGCCTTCCCAGACGATCGCGGCGATAGATGAGAAGCTTCGCGAGATCTCTAACCTATCCCCCATCGCCCTCATCGATGTAACAACAGGTTGTCTCTGCGATGTGTCAAAGCGAGCCAGTATGTTTAAGGTCGATCTAGCCTTCATGGAGCTCGTTTCCTCCATGACGACGGAGATTGACCTTGGGCGGATCACGCGAACTATTGCGGAGTACTTCAGCTACGTCATGCTCTCCCATGTCTGGGAGGGCAAAGAGACATCTTTTCAGGAAGTCAACCTTGTCGATTCCGTGTGGCGTCTCGATAGCACAATACCTCTGAACGACAAGTTACAAAAGTTCTGCATGAAGGTCCGGGAAGAGGGTTACCGCTGGGCCTGGAGTGATACCTGCTGTATCGACAAACTGACCAGCTCGATCCTGAACCAATCCATCACATCCATGTACAAGTGGTACGAGGATTCCGCGGCAACGCTCGTACTGCTTGCTGGCGTGATGTCCCCGTCGAAGCTTGGTGACCTTCCCCGCAGCCTATGGATGACGCGAGCCTGGACTATCCAAGAACTCCTCGCGCCGAAGGTCATTCGCTTTTACGATTCTGAATGGAATCCATACCTCAGTGACACACGTTCCAACCACAAGGAATCTCCTGAAATCATGCAGGAGCTATCAAACGCCATCCAAATCCCTTCCGAGACCATTCTCTCGTTTCGTCCGGACGATTTCGGGGTACGCGATAAACTTCGGTTAGCTTCCACTCGCAATGCCACAATCGAGGAGGATATCGCGTATTCCCTCATTGGCATCTTCAAAAGTGACATCAGGCCACACTATGGAGAACGGGAGGCCGCCCTCGGCAACCTTTTGCAGGAAATCGTCGCTCGTTCGGGGGACGTGACCGCGCTTGCGTGGTACGGAAAGTCATCCTCATTCAACAGCTGCCTCCCTGCCTCCCTCGGCGTCTACCGTCAATCGCCATTTACTCCACTATCCATTCCGCAACGCGAGATGGAAAGGCGGGTTACAAACCTACGTGCCTCACTACCAGAAGAACAGGCTCTGGAGATTTACAATCAGATCACCCGTTTACGACCAGCACGCTTCGCTAATCGCCGTCTCCATCTACCGTGCATCATCTTCCGTGTCAAAAGTATCAATCGCCACGGAGAGAACGTTTATCGTGCCAAGGTTTCAGGGCTTGGCAAAGTTGAGTTCGTGACAACGGACTCGATCCCACTCAATGAGCCTCCGCAGCTCGTATTCGTACACCCCTGGATACGTGACATTCGAGGACCTCGGAGCGAGGTGCACTGGGAAGACGAGTTGGGGTCAGATACTGACTCTATCACGGAGCTTGGCAGTGATGTAGACATGGAGGTTGACTCGGAATCGGGGCTCTCCTCCCCATCGAATTTGGTTCAAGTTCTTCCAGCTCGACCAGACGCGTACACCCGAGCGTTCCAGCTGATTGCCCGTCTAGGACGACCCTTCAGCGCACTGTTACTCTTACGACAAGCAGATGGTGAATTCAGGAGAGTCGCTGCTGAGCAAGAGATCGTCGTTTCGGGTCTTGGATGTCACGTTACTTCGTTGAGGGACATTCGTGCAGAGGTGGTAGATGTACTCTGATGAGTGGGGGGAAAGGAGTCGTGGAGGGTCTTCCGTCGGTTGTGTTTCTGAATGTAGTGCCGGTGTATCGTGGTATTCGCGTTACCTCTTTTTTTGTTCCGAGCGACTCTACGGGAC
>JBBPRJ010000209.1:0-13079 GCA_038092975.1 Chalciporus piperatoides | reverse complement strand
CGGCAACGCAAGTGGAATGGTCTCAGGGAGGATGCGAGAGTAGTCACGAATGCCGCAGAAGGTCCTATTGTTGCTTTGTATGTCCACTAGCTCTTGGCAGGTCTTTCTTTCGATAGTAACAATTTAACAGAACCTTTATCGGACCGCGAGAGCTACTCATCTGCACGCTCCTCGGCAAGGTCATGCAATATCAAATCGGTGGCTCAGCGGCTGATGGTACTTTGTCACTGGAATGCAGGTGGACTCTCGAGAGCAAGGATGTTTATAAGGTGAATTCAATCGCCTGCATAGGGAGTTCTGTCATTATAGGAGGATTCCACAAAGAAGGGAAAGGTGTGATTGAAGTACGGTCCACCGATCGAGGCTCGACGGAACGTAGCGGGACGTAAATCTATGAGTCCAACTAGATTCGAAGAGGAGTACGCATCCATAGACTCATAGGTTCTTCTGCTCCTCAAGCTCTGCTATTCGGCGGAGGTGAGAATCCCTTTCTGCCTTCAGCCTTTCCAGGTAATTTTTGTCTGAAACTCGACGACCGAACATTGAGAGTACGCGATCCACCGGTGAGTTATTTTGAAGTGACTCGGCTGGAACAGGCAGCGACGAGAGGGGTGAGAAAATCTCTGGCTTCGAACTTTGGGTAACCTCAGTGGTATTCTGGACTGTGTGTTGAATTGTAGCGACCGAGTTGGAAGAAGCGCGGCGTATTCGGAGGATGTCGAGCTCGTTGAAAGTCCATTGAAGAAAAGCACACATGGTTGCACCTGTTGTGAAACCAGGAACTAGACCTCGTCTGCCACCTATGGATGCTGTTTCACAGGATCCCTCAACAATAGCAGTAGAGGATCGACATACGTTTCCATGTGTTGAGAATGCCGCCCGCAAGTGCCCCGCTTATTCCGGAGTCAAGCAAGCGAGAGGTTCGGAGGTCTGTCCATGACAGAGGGGGGTCATCGTGCACTGAGGTGTCGTCGATAGCGCGAAGCAACCTCTGTCTACGCAGTTGATATTGCTTCCCTGGTAGTGTCAAGACCAGAGCAGGTCCAACCACGTACTCCCGTAAGCCTGTGCAGCAACAGGTCAACGAGTCACATCGTAGAATTTCGGTATGGGATGTATACTGAAGAATGTTGCAGCGGCAATGCCACTATTCACAGAAGAGTAAAGGAGAAATTTGCCTGGTGTACCGTGCTTGAATCCACCATACAGACTCGCGGTCACTCCGCAAACGGTTGCTGAAAAGCAGAATGTCAGTTCACCTCCAACGCTCGCGACCACAAGGGACGAACTTGCATGTTATAGCAATGCCTTTGAAGACCGTCTGTGGTGCTGATGGATCCATGTTCTAGCTGGTGCAAGATTGAAATTTCCGATTCGGACTAGCGGAGTCGCGTCCTCTTGTGTTGACCCGCAATATGTGTACAGTGAACCACACTCAACCTCAACTCCAGCTGCACAACTTGTTACCGGAGTCCCCCAGCATAAGAAGTACCAATGTTCCGAAATGCATTATCCAAACCTTTGCGTTTCGAAAGATTTTTTTCGAGGCTCGCTGGTCCCAGCCCCCTGCGCAGAGCTTCCCATATGACGCAGGGGCGCTCCGTAGCTCTTGCTGCCACTACCGCCGTGTTATTTTGGTGTCTCTCAAACAACATTGTCCATAACGATGCCGCCAGTTCCTTGCCCTCTGAAGCGAAACTCGCGCAATCTATCAACAGTACTGGGGTGGATGATGACGGGGTTCTTCGTGCAGTCGTATGGGGCTCTAACAGGTGAGTGGTATCACAACGGGACCATGCCAAACGTTCATGACCATTGTCAGGTCAAACCTCATTGATCCACTATCTCCAGGGGTTGAAACGCTGCAATCCCCGATTAACGCAAAGTGGTTAGAGAACACAGCGCTGCGTGATCTAGCTCTTCACCAAAGGCATGCTGCATGTGTTGACCCCCGAGGCGACGTATACCAGTGGGGTGATGGTTTTTTTGGTTCCAAGACGGACGCGAGAGCACCAAAGCTGACACTTCGTGGAAAGGTTGGTCCATGTGTTCATCTCAAATGACAAGTATTTATCGTTGATATCGCGCAGAATATCGTAAAATTACAGTTAACAGAATCCCGCGTGTATGCGCTGTCAGCTTCTGGTAGGATTTACGTTTTCGCCGGCAGTGAAGAACAGCAGAACCCTGCTGGTACACCTCCCAGTACCCTTTCATGGTTAATAGGGGGCGAACAACCATCGATCGATTTTGTTGAACTTATTCCGAAGGAGAAGCTCAATTGGGGCGAAACGTCAGTATCTTCTACCCTCACAAATGCCAGTGGCTCATCCCTTGCTTTAGTTTCAAGTCTATCGCTGCTGGGAGCGACCACGTCTTGGCACTGACCTCGGAAGGGCGCACTTTCACGCACCCCGTGAACAAGGGCGCGAACTCGCACGGACAACTCGGATTGCGACACATTGACATCCCAAAACCTGAAAATGCATCAGGCGTCGTGGGCAGTTCGCATGTCACTATCGAGCTCGCACCGCAATTGATAGTGGACCCACATGCATACAAGTCCCAATTCACCCGAGATTCGGGGCCTCTGTCTGGCGCAAATGAGCAACTGAATGCAATTGACGACCGTCACATAAGATTCTGCGACGCGTTATTTGAAATTCCATCATTAAGAGGAATCAAGGTCTCCCAGATCGCAGCTGGCAACCGGAGTAGTTTTGTCTGTAGCAACTCTGGTAGAGTACTTGGCTGGGGTGCCAACCAACACGGGTAAGTCCCCGGTGACCGTTTGTTTCTCTTGTTACTTAATGTTAGTTAGTCAAATTGGCCTCGGGCCCAACGTGACCTTGGAGACAATAACTATTCCAACGGAGGTTGTACTAACCAGAAATATATCAGCATCTACGGACTCAAAGTGTCTTGGTGTAATGGCCGGTCAGTCGATAATGAATCCCAACATTAATCCGTCCTTAGTGAATTCCGCTTACAGGTGGTGACTTGACCTGCTTTGTTGCAGAGCGGAATGCGCAGGAGTCGCTCACTTATGTAGATGTGCTGGCTTGTGGCAACGGCCAATGGGGTGGACTAGGTAACAATTCCTTTTCCAATTTTCAGGGTAACCCAGTCCGCGTGAAGAATGTCAGCGGCCTACGTGAATGTGAGTGAAAATGCCATTCACTTAATCCTTCTTATGCTTACTATTGTATACCAGTCGACGAACAGAAGCGGGGCTTAGTGCCAATCGTTCCATACGCTATGACGGTCTCCCCGACAGGGCATGTTCTATTGACACTGGACACTCAATCGCACGCTGGCCCAGGAGGCTTAGGTCGAGATCTCGTTGTTTGGGGCCTTAACCACGATTACCAACTAGGGACTGGGAAGAGGACGAGCCTTAACTCGCCCGTGACCCTGGAGAGACCCGAAGGTGGCCGCTTCATGTTAGCTAAACGTAGGGCATTGGTGAGGGACTTGTCGGGAAGGCTATGGGGGAGGAATGTTGAGGTTGAACAGTGTGCAGTTGCGGGTTATGGCAACAGTGTCATTTATTGGAAGGTAAAACACTGATTCGGAGGTCGTGGTCTTGCTATACCTAGTTGCAGAGCGTTGGTAAAACAGTAACCAGCTCTTCGAAGTTCAATTAAGATAGAGATAGTTGCATATATACTGAGACCAAAAAAGCATGTATGATTGAATCTTTCAGAAATCAGAGTGACTCAGACTGTAACGAGCGCGTATCGACACAGCTTATCGCTCGTGTTTACACACCTAATGGCTCGAGAATTGCAATCAAAAGACCTCCAAGAATGCACGTACGTGAATGCACGGATCATTGCACTTCTTGGATACTGATCAAGCTGAACAGAAATCTAATACGGGAGATGACGAAGATCATCGACCCCTCTGATGACTACCTCACAATCACTGCAGCCGAAGAGCAGATGAAAGTCAATTATTCAAAAGCCAAAAAGGAGAACGATGAGGCGTATGCCACTCTTAAAGGTATGTGCTTTGTCTTGGGAAGCTTTACTGTTGACCTTTGTTCGATAGCACTTACTCGTGTGCTGGATGCCGCACGGAAGTCATCGACTCGGCCCCCCACCGTCCCGACGGTGGAACAGCATGCTGCACGGTTAAATGAGTTTGATGCATCACGTATCTCTCTTGCGAAAGCGATTCGTGATGCTGAGAGCTCGCTAGCTAGCAAGGAGGCGGAGCTTGCGGCATTGAAAGAGACCGCGAGGAACTTAGAGGAGACTGATCCAGCCCAGATTCATCAGCGAGAATTAGACGGCTTAGCGTAAGTCTGCGTTTTGGTGTGGGGTGCGATATTTCGCTGACCCCGTTTTCTTAAGGCTACGCTTGAAGGTATTCAACGGGATGGGCTTTGAACCTGTCGTGAATGACAGAGGGCAGGTGACGAGATTGCTCATTCGTAAGTAGCTCATGTTTTGAAATAAGCCGCTGACAAAAGGCCGTGACAGGAGCAGACTCCGGCGACGTTCACTGTGTAAACCCAGAGGGGAATGACTTCCAAAAGGCGGAGCTTGCTTGGGGGACTGCGACCTCGTAACACTCAGCAGGCCGGGTGGAATCCGTGGTGTCAACTCATATGGCCACGCTAATGTACTTGCACGAGAAGTAGTGTGGTATTATAGTATGCTGGAAACAAGATTAATAGGAATAATATGAACTAGGTACAGATTGGATCCAGAAGTCAGGTAAGTTCGGGTCGAGTCTGCTTGACAACCCATATTTTCTTCTCTTTCGACTTCTCGCCAACCTCCCGCACCTTGGCTTCGATTGCATTCTTTTTGATCTTGTGAACTTTAAGCTCTTGGTAGATGCTTTCAACCAGGAAATTAAAGCTGGGAGTTGCGAGATTGGTGATCTTCTCGAGCAACGCGCCGAGATGTGCATCCGGGAACATAGTCTTTGGCATGGAGCTTGTTGTTGTGCGCTTGGAAGTTGCGGCAGGTACTGTACCAGCTGTAGGCTGGACCGTGTCAGGTAGAGGAGGTACGATAAAGGTCGAAGACACCGCCCAGGCATTTTGTCGCTCCGAAGGAACGGGAGATACAAAAGTAAATGGGTCAACTGGGTGTGGTGTATCTGGATGCCCGTTAACTGATGACAAAAGGAGGGTAAAGTGTCCTTACCATTGAGGAGTTGCACGCGATACGCCCTGAAAGGGGCGTAGTCGCATTGTCCAATGGATGCTTCCCAGAATGGACCTTTCACAGAGGGGACAAGTGGCACCACGACTTTTCTCTTTTTCTCTGGTTGCTTCTCACCCGCGTCGGTTTTGCGTTTCGGCGGAGGCATCGGCAAGTCGAAGGGTGGTGGTGATAGGTCATTGAGCTCGGGGGGTGGTGCAACTTCTTCATCATCGTCTACAAGCCAGCTATCCAAATCAGAGTCAGGGTCCTCCGCATCTGGTTCTTCATCTTCCCCATCCTCAATCACGTCGTCCGCGTCACCAGCGCCTTCATCCTCCCACTCTTCCCCGCTATCGTATCCATAGTCCCGAGCCAGCACATCACGATTGAATGGTGCACGAGGCCCCACTATACGAGAGTTACGGGTCCATGTTCCATAATATCCCGGACGGGCATCCTCGCGGAAGACGAGAACTTTGGCTGGGAAGACCTGGCGGTCGCCGAGAATGGCGAGCAGATGGCGGACTTGCGCCGGGTCGCCTGCGATCTCGGCATCATTGAGCTGCGAAATGGTATCCCGGACGGCTCGAGGATTGTATGTTTTGAGGTGCGATAACTTGCGCTGTCTCGGGCAATTTAGACTCCTTCTGCGGAGGACCTCAACTAACTCCTGCAAACTCTGCGGAGAGCTATCCTGCGGATGTTCACTGGATAGCTTCTCACGATCTGAAGCTGCCTGTGGTGGAACGCCATCATCGACGATGATGGCCTGGTCGTGAGTCATACCAGTCGTGCTATCGCCCCGACTTTCCGAGAACCAGTTATATGGAGCAAGCTCCGCATCCTTTTTCAGCACGAATGCTTTAAATGTCCTTTGAAAATCATTTTCCACCGAGGGGCCAGCGGTAGCATTTGACTGTTTAGTGGCTGGGTCTCGAGCCGAGGGCTTGGATTTTACGACGAAGCTGGCCATGAGTGAACGGGATTTGTTCTGGGATTCTTTCTCTTTCTTGTCTTTCTCCGCCTTCGCTGCGCGTTTCTCTTCCTTTTCCTTTACCTGTGGCACCGATGAGTCCAAATAACCCAAGGGACGTGGCAGTATATTACTTTAGCTGCCTTTTCCGGGTCAGGAACCTTCTTTGGGCGCCCCTTGGGCGCGACATTCTCCGAATCCTGGAGTAGCAATGGGATTGAGCGCTCTGAGTAGAATGCGAAGAGTCCGCGACTCACCGCTTGGCCTTCAGCTGGTGTAGTTTGCCTTGTGTCCTTCTGGGCCTGATCTCCAGAAGAATCCTCCGTAGTGCTTAGGGAGACGACAACCGTTTCGGATTTGTTGGTGTCTTTGACGGGTAACCTGTTTGCACCCTTCGGATCGAGGATAGCATCCCGCTCGGCCTGCGAGAGACTTTCAAACACTACACGCAAATCTTTACTTGCCTGTTCGGTGCTGGATGAGACCCACTCCTGGAAACTGTGCAATACTTGCATACCTGGACACGTTCTGCCATCCTTGCTTCCGCGCTCTCCTTTGCAGATTTAGGGAGCCAATCTTTGTACGCGTCCTGGACTTCCCATCGCCAAACACAAACGGCTGCAGGCAGTTTCCGACCCAAGGCACCATCAAGGCCGTAGTTAGTCCTTGTCATGACCATCGTGATCGCATGTTCCACTAAGGTGAGCGGAAGACATGACTCAAGGCTCAAGCGGTGGGCATCTTCGACTTCGCCAGGACCTGGAAGCAGAATTGAACGTATCTGTCTGGCCAGTGGAACAACACTCTTGTCGCTGGGCTATATCAGTAGGAGTTCCAAAGTTCCAGACGGACGACGTACCTCTCCTGAGCTAATTTCACAATGATAGGTTTGTGTTCGTCAGGTATGCTGGGAAGGGGTTCATGCTGGTTCTGAACTCGGGAATCAAGCATCTCGCGAAATTTCACGATCTCTGCAGGATATTGAGCTTGGTGTGTCAGGGCACTGATGGGTTAAACTCGAATCCGACCTTGCATCGTTTCTGAAGCTTTTTCAAATGAGATGGGTTTTTGCTTGAAGATGACCTTGCCATTCTTCATCTCAGCGATAGGATTTCTCTGTGCTGTCGCCAGGATAGCGATGTTAGCCGGGAGAGAGGTACGGGGTGCAATGAACTTACAAGTTGAGGCAGACGCGTCTGAAGTGTCTACGACGCGTTCCTTAGTAAAATGGACGCGCTCTCGTTGATGTACTTGCCTGCGTTTGAAGCTGCGAGCGCCATCGTGGCCGACGTGAAGAGGAACGCCGTGCCAGCTACTGTGGCGAGCGGTAGAAATCGTGGGAAACGGTTTGTCATACGCGCGCACGACGCGTCTCAATCAAAGACACGCTCACAGCACAGAGTCATCATGGCCAATTTCTTTCAGCCCCAGCAGACCAAGACGACGACAGATCCAAAGCTGAATGTAGCACCAGCACTCCAGCCGTGGGTCGAGAAATAGTGAGCTCCTCGCCCTTCTCGATCACGTACAGCCATATGTTATACCGTCCTCTTCGACAGCCGTCCAAAGACAATAGACGACATCTCTGCTCAAGAACATACAGTAACAGTCCTGCGCAAGGCATTGTCTTCCACAAATGTCGGACTAACTCTCCCTCAGCCGTTCAGTTTGTCTGATCACATCGGCAGCTTCCCCATATGTTGTTCTACGGCCCCCCTGGCACGGGAAAGACATCCACGATTCTTGCTTTGTCACGACAGCTCTTTGGGTTTGTCAACTGGCCCTTGCCAACAGCTCTTTCCAAACTTATCATCACCTTCTAGCCCAGATAATTTCAGAGAGCGAGTACTTGAACTGAACGCATCCGACGAACGAGGCATTGCCATCGTCAGAGAGAAGATAAAAACCTTCGCCCGACAGACACCACGAGCGCAAAAAATCGCCTCTGACGGAAATACATATCCATGTCCACCCTACAAGATCATCATACTCGATGAAGCTGATTCCATGACTCAAGACGCTCAGGGTGCCCTGCGACGAATCATGGAGACGTACGCCCGAATCACCCGCTTTTGTCTCGTCTGCAACTACGTCACACGGTCAGTATGCGTTGGACCACCTCCGTAACTCCTCTCACCATCATACAGCATCATTGACCCCCTGGCTTCGCGATGTTCAAAGTTCCGGTTTACCCCCCTAGATGATTCATCGGCAGCAGACCGGCTCATGCATATTGCCACTGCAGAACACGTCAATGTAACCCCAGATGTCGTAGCTACTCTCATAGACACTTCGAATGGTGACCTTCGGCGATCAATAACTTATTTACAGTCCGCTTCTCGGCTGTCCACTTCGACAACACCACCGACGCCAATCACCCCACGAGATATCCAGGAGATTGCCGGTGTCGTTCCGAGTGCGGTGGTGGACGACTTCGCACGCACCCTCGGAATTGATATCGCTACCGACCAGATGCAAACTGAACCCAAACGACAAGGATTTGACGCCATTCGGCAAAAAGTCAAAGCTCTAATGCGAGAGGGCTATTCTGCTTCGCAACTTCTGGTTCAGGTTCGTGGTATGCTTTCGCTGCTGTTATGGTATCCTTACGATTCAATAGCTACATGACATCATCATCGTCCATCCAACTTTGCCCGCCCGACAAAAGGCAAAATGTACTTTAGCGATCGCTGAAGCTGACAAGGCACTCTGCGATGGCGCAGATGAAGAACTATGGACACTCGAAGTTGCTCTGCAGGTTCACAAAGCTCTTACTTCGTAGTTCTTCGCTTGTTCGTTGCTACAGTAGCAACAATTCTACATTCTAGGTCGGTCCCCAGTAGTTATACATCGAAAAAACAAGGAGTTGTTTGAGGTGCGTCACGTGGGTAAAACAAAGCAGATAACAGACATACAACATAGTTGGATTACAACTCTGCTCTAATTTTGTGTGCCAATCATTCCCTCACCGAAGACCAGCGGTTGCCTTTTGGAGAGAACGCTTGATGCTGAGCTGCGCCTTTCTCAGCTCGTCTCCAGTCGAATCCTCGATCTCCAGCTTCTCTAGTGCCCGGGCAAGCTCAGCCTCAACCTGCGCCTTAGCTCCGCGCTTGAGCTTCATGCCAATCTCTGGGGAGGTGATGGTACTCTCGACCTGGTGGATGTAAGCCTCGAGATCAGACTTGGCTTCATGGCGGGAAGAGAAGTCCTTGTCAGCCTGCTTGAACTGCTCGGCATCCTTGATCATCTGGTCAATCTCAGCGGAGGACAGACGACCAACAGAGTTGGTGATGCCTGGTAGAGAGTCAGTACACGAAAGTGAGATTTGGACACGAACGTACTAATGGATGCCTTGCGGCCGGATGCACGGTCCTGAGCCGAGACCTTCAAAAGACCGTTTGCATCAACCTCGAAGGTGGTCACCAACTCAGCCTGACCACGAGGCATAGGAGGAATGCCCGTGAGCTCGAACTCGCCGAGTAATCGGTTGTCACGGCATTGGGTACGCTCACCCTCGTAACTAGAACAAGAAAAATAAGGCACCACCCTTCAGCGGCAACATGGAGTTCAAGACTTACACGGGGAAGGTAACAGTGGTCTGGTTGTCCTCGACGGTGGTAAACGTTCGGGACTTGCTGGTGGGGATGGGGGTATTACGGGGAACGACAACACCGAAGACATCGCCTTGCATTGCAACACCGAGCGACAAAGGTGCAACGTCGAGTAAGAGGAGATCGGCAGTTTTTTCGGAAGTCTGACCAGTGAGGACGGCAGCCTGAACGGCAGCACCGTAGGCCACGGCCTCATCAGGGTTGATCGACTTGTTCAGCTGACGACCACCGAAGTACTCGGAGACAAGGGACTGAATTTTGGGAATACGAGTTGAACCACCAACGAGGACAATGTCATCGACCTTTTCACGAGAGATCTTAGAATCCTTGAGGACCTTCTCGACGGGCTCAAGAGTTGACTTGAACATCGCGGCGTTGATCTCCTCGAAACGGGCACGGGTGATGTTTGCGGAGAAGTCTTCACCCTGATATATGATCATGTGAGCGTCGCTACAATGCATGGCAACGCAAACTAACCTGGTACAGGGAATCGACCTCAACAGTTGTTTGAGTCACGCTGGACAAAGTACGCTTGGCGCGTTCGCAAGCACTTCGCAGACGCCTGAGAGCACGAGGGTCCTCCGAGATGTCATGCTTAGTCTTCCGCTTGAACTCGTTCTTGAAGTGTTCAAGGAGTGCATTGTCAAAATCCTCACCACCCAAGTGAGTGTCACCGGCTGTAGCCTTGACAGCGAAGACACCACCGGTGATGTTGAGAAGGGAGACATCGAATGTTCCACCACCAAGGTCGAAAATCAATACATTTTTCTCGGCCTTTGATTGACGGTCGAGACCGTAAGCGATAGCAGCAGCGGTGGGTTCGTTGATGATACGAAGGACATCGAGACCTGCGATGGCACCTGCATCCTTGGTTGCCAGACGCTGGGAATCGTTGAAGTACGCCGGAACACTACGATATGATTAGGAAACTGGACATGGTCTAACTATGAAATGACTCACGTGACAACGGCCTTTTTGACGGTCTTTCCGAGTTTAGCCTCGGAGATCTCCTTCATTTTGGTAAGGACCATGGACGAGATTTCCTGAGGGGTGAAGGTCTTCTCCTCGCCCAAGTAGTTGACCTTGATCAAAGGAGAACCCTCCTTTTCAACGACCTCGAAAGGCCAGTGTGCCATGTCCTGGAAATCAAATCAATCCGTGCGATCTCATGGGACGCAGCAAAACCAATTACCTTCTTGACATCGGGATCGCTGAGGATTGGTGGATCAGGAAAACTTGGATAGACATTGAAGCAAATGACTTACTCGTAGCGGCGGCCGATGAGACGCTTGGCATCGAACACGGTGTTGCGGGGGTTCATGGCAGCCTGGTTTTTGGCGGCATCACCTATCAAACGCTCCTCGGAGGAGAAGGCGACATATGATGGTGTTGTCCGATTACCCTCTACACAGGGAGTTACGATCATGAGCCGAGAGGTGTTTTTGAGTGAGATGCTTACGATCGTTGGCAATGATTTCGACACGATCGTTTTGCCATACACCGACACATCTGGGTCGATATGAGTTTCGCGAAGGGGGATAAAGAGACACGATGCGTACGAGTAGGTTGTGCCGAGATCGATACCAACAGCGCCGTCAAAAGCGTCGTCTTCCATTTTTTCAGATTTTTTTGAACCGGGGGACTCGGTCGTGGTGGAGGGCAGGAAGAGCTACAGGCAAAGAAAAAAAATCGATATCGCTGAGGTAAGCAGCTAAGCTCAGCCGCGAATTCTGCACCGCCACCGGACTGCACTTCAAGTCGCTTTACCTGCATGGCAAGCAGAACACTCAGACCGTGGCTAACAGCGACCAAATGTCTACCCAGACAGCGTCCACGGCTACAGACAGCCATAAGGACAATGTACACCGCGCCCGGTAGCGACAAGTCCATGTCTGTCGAGTCCCAGGATGACTGGCAACTCATGCAGGAGAACAGAGCCCGCTTCAAGCTACTCTGTACGCGCTTTTCCTTCTTGTTCCGTTTCTAAACCTTAGATGTGCCCACAGTCGACTTGATGGACGAGTACGGATCGGCAAAAACTCGTGATAATACCTTCCAACCATCTCATGCCTATACCCGCGCAGTCGGTCCTTCGCAGGCTACAGTTTCAGCACTCATGGCCGCTGGCGCACATCTCGGTCACACCAAATCTCTCATGAATCCAAACTTCTTGCCATACGCATTCGGAGTTCGTGCTGGTCTCACCATCATTGACCTAGATCAGACGGTTCCGCTTTTGCGACGAGCCGCCAACGTCACCAGAACGATTGCCCAGAATGGCGGTACTGTGCTCTTTGTCGGTACCCGCCCAGACCTCCGAGACATCATTCGGAATGCCGCGGGCAGACTAGATGACCAAGGCTTTTATGTCGCGGACCGATGGCTACCGGGAACCCTCACAAATAGCAAAGAGCTCTTCCCGTCAGGGACCGAGAAAAAGTATCGGATTACCCCAGACCTTGTCATTCTCCTCAACCCCATCGCCAACATGAATGCTATACGCGAGTGTGCTATACAGCACATCCCAACTATAGGCATCGTGGATTCCAATGCCGACCCTCGCATCGTTATGTACCCCATACCCGCGAACGACGACAGCCAACGCACAGCTCAATTAATATCTGGAGTCCTTAGTATAGCTGGGAAAGAAGGCATTCTAGCGCGGCGGGAGGAAGAGGTTGAGTTCCAGCGTCGAAAAGAACGGAGGATGATATTGGAGCGATTGAAAGCATGAGAACGGTACTGTGCCATTCGTATACTATCTATCTAGGCCTCGCCTGTTCTGCTTGCACATCGAACCAATATTCTGTGTCACAGATCAGTATATGATACAGCAAATAACTTGGTAAACCCACGTTCAGCTGCTGCTAGTGCCCTGACATTTCCGCCAAGCTTGTTGATGGTCTCTATATACTCGTCTTCTTCCACACTGTCGAACACAATGCCACCTCCGGCCTGGAGATACGCAACGCCATTCTTGAATGTCATTGTCCGTATAGCAATGCAGGTATCCATGGCGTCATCTGCGAGATCGAATCGACCAACAGCTCCTGCATACACGCCACGTTTTTCTTGCTCTAAACGTGATATAATCTCAATGGCCTTGATCTTGGGTGCCCCCGAAACAGTGCCGGCAGGGAAGATAGAACGAAAAGCATCGAATCTGTATTGAGACGGATCCACGTTATGTTATCATCTCTCAGCTGCGTATCACCGTTGTGTCACTCACCTCGTCAGACCTTCTCGCAACACTCCCGACACTTGCGATGTCAGATGAATGACGTGACTGAACTTTTGAACTTGCATCAAGTGGTCGACCTTGACCGTCTCCGG